>JAQQRL010000579.1:0-10178 GCA_028453745.1 Agapostemon virescens | reverse complement strand
AATATTAACTAAAATAATATTAACTAAGTAAAGAATTAGCCAAATATAATTAACAAGGTAAAGGAAGACTGAGTTTAAAAGAATTAAAGGTATTCATAAAATAATTATCTTGTAAAGCCGAATATAATTAATTTAATAAAGAATTAGCGTAATATAATTAACGTGATAAAAGAAGACTGGACTTAAAATAACTAAAAGAATTCATAAAATAATTATCTTGTAAAGTCGAATATAATTAATTAAATAAAGAATTAGCCGAATATTAATTAAAATAATATTAACTAGTTAAAGAATTATCCAAATATAATTAACAAGATAAAGGAAGACTGGGTTGAAGATATTTAAAGGTATCCATAAAATAGTTATCTTATAAATTCAAATACAATTAACTAGATAAAGAATAATACTGTTTCTATACAATCGAATAATGTCTCTGAAGCATCATTAAAAACTGGCATGCCGTCGTTCAAAGTAGTTTTTAAATGCATATGTTGTATGGGAACACAGATTTAATTTCACGTGTACAATGCAAGAAAGACCATATAGAATTAATATAATCCAGGTTAAAATAGCTTTAACTCTTTACGAGTTAAACCACTCGGAGCCAGCTGAAACCGCCTGTGTACTATTAAATGCCATTCGCGTGAACTGGTTTGAAAGGTAAACGCTAGACTGCGCCACATAGCTTCGAACTTCAGCGGTTTGAATTGAGCGAAGTAATGCAAAGTATACAGAAGGAAATTAAAAGAAATACTTCTATCCCAAGTATTAATCGTTCCCACCAATAGTTCTACTTCGCAGGTGTTACTCTCGAAGCGGAAATATTTCATATCAAGCTGGAAAAAGCACATTTAAAAACAAATGACAAATTAAGTAATTGCAGGAAAGACATAACCTCTGAAGCCCTCTAACGACCATTACAAGAGTCGCTATTATTGATACCACAGGCTGCTATCGTTGTATGCATACACTGGTATTATCCCTCGCAAATATTTTCACATTTATATCATTTCTAATATTAAAAATCATACCAGTCTACGTCTAATCGTTTATTCGAACTCTGCGGTAGTAATTTTACGAGCTCCATGGCTCGGTGGTAGCTATCGTCGCTCCTAACCAAAAAGCGAACGTGTATTCCTTCGATTTCATCAAATCTTCATTTTATCGACCGCAATCAAATCAACGATAACATAATTTACCTTCTAACCTATATTCAGCTCATTCTACTACAACACAAGAATCCCTAAAATATATTTCTTAAAGTAATCCGAGATAATATAACCACCGTTTAGAGTTACACAGTTGGATAGACCCGAAACGGTAATTCGGTGTCAGTTCCTTTCGAGCATTCAAATCTTCGGTACGGCGAGCGTCACGCCGTACGGAAAAACTAGTTTAATCCAAACTACGCTAAATAGAACAAGTACAAAGGATCCGCGTACTTTAGGCGTGGCTCATAGGGGAGTATTCAAAACATCATCGTACGCTACGAAAGCGTTGTAACACCTAGATCACCACGATCGGCGCTGTAAAATCGACGACCATTGTACGGTGCGCAACCACGGGCCAGAAGAATTTCGAATAGACGGTTCCAGGTATAACGGTCGACGATGCCGATGGAAAATTCTCGTAAAAGTAATCGGAGTCGGAGTTTTTCTGACAATGGGCACCATGAGCCACACACAATGACGCAATGGACAACACACACACACACACACGCGCACACACACGGTTAGGACAGCACGGCGAGGTCGTGCATGTGCACGGACCGGCACGTCGATACCGTACGTTATAGGAGGGGTCCACCGGTTTGGAGGAGTCTGGCGGGCAAAGGAGTGGGGCGCGGGGACTGGAGCGATCGGGACGGGAGGGGAGGGGGAGAAAGCGAGAACAAACCGGTAGAAGGGAACGAGACGGAGAAGAAGCCGGCACAAACGAAGCGTGTTTAGTCAACCTGGTGGCGTTGAAGAACCAACTGTCGGCATTGGAGAAGCTGCCACAGCCGACCTCGAGGAACTGACGGTTTTCGGTCCGAGCAATCCTGCGGTACCCGTGTTGCTCGCGCGCGCTCTCTTTCTCGTGTTCCTCACTTGTGTGTTTGATTCGTTCCATGTTTGTTCCGGGCGAGCTCGAACCGTTCGAACCGTTCCCTTGTCACTCGATACGTGGTTAGTGTGTATTAAACTTGACCGAAAGAAAAGTCATACTGACGTTTTCAGCTGTCGACAGACGATGGTCAGCAAGAGCCCGAAGATGGTCGCGCCGGACACGGCGGACCCCTATCTGAACTCGTCGAGCATGTCAGCCGGCCAGTCTTTTAAGACGTTTATTTACAATCGCGAGACTGGCGCGTTCATGGGTAGAACGGCGAGCAGTTGGGGTAAGTTGTCAAGGAAACGAACGGACGTATGGAATTCATGATGGCCGTTCTCGGGCTACACCTTTTCCCTGTTTCCTACGCGCTCTTTCAATATCGATCAGCGTACCGCACGCATTACGACTGCTTTTCAAACGTAATAATGGCCGCTTAATGGAAATTAAACGCGTGGATAAGATCGAACGTTGACACGGAGTCTCGTGGTAATTATTGCGCACACACGCCGCGGAAACGTGTGACGCGTATAGGATTCGAGACATGCTTACTTTGGGAATGAATAACAGTCGGAATTATGCGTTTAGTAGCTGTAGGGCATATAAATGAATGATTGATAATTTTTATTGTGTCTTTATTTATGTATACGTTTACGTACCTTGAAAATTATTTATCTGAAATATTTATTAAATAGTTTATCATGCATCAAAGAAACATGCTTATTGTCGAAATGAATAACAGTCGGAATTATACGTTTAGTAGCTGTAGGGGATATATTAATGATTGACTGATAATTTATATAGTGTATTTTATGTATGTACACGTTTATGCACTTTGAAATTTATTTATTTGAAATATTTATTGAATAGTTTATCGTAAAAGCACTGAATCAAGTGAGCATGTTCTTCGTAAAAGTTGTTTAATTTAAAAAATATTTAGTAATAAAATACAGAATTTGAGTGCTTCAAACACGTTTTTCCTTTGTTCGATAGTGAAAAAGTGACCAGTTTAATCTTTCAAAATTCTGAAATTTGTTTATTTGACAGTATAGCTTTTAAAAAATTAATTCCTTGCTATAACGAGTCAGACTCGTGATGAAGATTTTAAACAAATTCTAACAAATATATATATTGTGCTGTTGTCTTCTGTAACATTTTTAACGATGAATATGTTGCAGTAACTTTTGTCACAAAGAAAATTACAGAGCAAGGGGTTAAAAGAAAAATGTTCAAACTCAAAAATAGTCTAGAAGGTGTTAAATAAAGTGAAAAGCAAAAGTAAAGCGAGGTTTAAAGTTTCACGATAATAATAATTATAACGACTGAATTATATTTCACTTGAGTTGCCTTTTCGGGACCATACTTTCAATTACACATACACGTGGTAAACAACATTTTGTAGCCCCTATAATATCTTTCTTTACATTTTACACAGCAGTTAGTTGGTCAACTTGGATAATATTTTATAAAACTAAGAATTTGAGTTTGTTTGGCATAATAAATAAACAACTTATTATGACCACGTGATTAGTATACAATGTGTTCGCACATTTATTTCAACCCAAGGGACTTGTACACGATTTCTTATTCCTTCGAGACCGAGGTGAATATCAATTCATGCGTCATGTCGTTGAGAATGGCCACGTTTCTCAGCAAACCTAGCAGTAACCGGTACAGCGTGCGGCAGCCATGTTGTTTGTTTACTTTCACCATATATTATTTTGGAGATCATCGAATAGTATAGTCAACAAGATAGATACACGGTATCTGAAAAATTTATATTTTTTGCGATATGCTTTTTTCAATTTATTTCTTCTCGAACAAGAAAACAATTTTCTTCATTAATTCCCTGCGTTCTATCACAGTCGGTGTGGAAAGTAGTTGTACAGCGACCAATTTCAAATAAAACTGTGTGTGTAAACTTCAGTTATAAAGTTTAAGCGAAAAAAATGATTAGTAAATATTCTTGAGTATTTGTAGAAAAGATTTCGTGAAAACTAAATTTTATTTTCTTCAAGATTAACAAAAATATCCATTCAAGGAAAATGTTTATTGTGGAATCGTAGAAGTTTGCATTCTATACAAACAGTACTATACTAATAACAGTACATAATACATACAACGGGAACACAATAATAAAAACAACAGTACTCTATTATAATGAACAACTATTTCACTTTCAATTTGCATTTATAATTTTCATTATGTTGTAATTGCAAAACTTTGCATCCTCATCTCAGAAATATTTGTAGAAATAACATGGAAAGTTTTAGGTATGAAGAAAAACATTTTTTACATACTCTAGGGAACTCTTACTACTAATATAAACTTAAATAGTTTCATTTACAATATTTTGTATAAACAATTACCAATTTCATGTACCTCTAGCTGTGGTATGATATACTTCTTTAATTATACATTCGAGAATACATTTTTTGACACATAATAATATCGCTGTGTTTCGATTATTATGCACTACTGTGTTACAGGTGGAATGCATATAATCATCTTTTATATAAAATATTAACAATAACGATTTGTTCGAAAGTTGCAGATATTTAATTAATTTAGTTAACAACTAGACTACGGATTTTGTGCATTTATAACAAAAATAAGTGTATCAATATATTCTCAGGTTGTCACAATTATTAAAAAAACAATAATAAATTTCTACGAACAATTTTAATTTTACATAAATATTCGCAGTCTAGTTTCAATTGACGCATTTGTATGACTAATAGCTAAGTAGCCAGCTCGAATATGTGTTATTTAATTCCGTTTCACACTAGTGGTTTGTTGTGTGGGTTGTTTTGTTGCATGTTCATCTTAGAAATAGTTTCTGTGCACAGTTTACTGTCCTGCACTTTTCATGATTATTTTCACACGCAAAAATAGCTACCAATGTCAAACCACTCTAAACCATAGGGAATTTGCGCTGCGGCGAACACATTAATGATGCAGGAACCCCTAGACCAATGAGAGGTATTCGTTGCCGTAGTAGCAATAAAATACCATAGAACATCAAGATTAATAGTTTTCAGTTAAGCGAGTATTCTGGTTATCATGGCGAATTTTAATCCTTTGCACTCCGAGCAATTTTAACTCCTAACTCGAAACATTTTTCTGTCCTAGAATAATTCCATTGCACGTAATTCATTTCGTTTCGTGCATATCAAATTTTTAATTACAAACATTTGTAATGTACAAATTGTTTTGAATAATAATCTGACAATTTTCAGTGTCGCCTCAGAGGAGTCATTGGAGTGCTAAGGGTTAATAAATGATATACATATTTAAATTTCACTTTTATTTTAAAGTATTTTATAGACATTTAAAATTATTATAAAAATACTGACCGGCACATAATCATTGCGTGAAGTGTAAGAAATCATTTTTTACTTTTTCAACGAATGTAATACTGCAAGAATGATATTACGGTTTAATTTTCGTAGCAGTGGGTAAATTTATAACAGGTTTAAGCTTATCAATAATTAATTGTTAACAACAGAAAGGATACTGTATGCGTTAACAATGGTTTCAATGATTATAATTAATAATTTGTATCGTTGTTTGCCATTTGTCCGGACACAATAGGAAGGCTATTTTTGTTCATTATACATTATAATGCATACACCTATACACAATTGAATGTTACATAATTTGGAAATAGCGCTTAAATACAGGTGGTAGGGGTTAATAACATTTTTTAGAAAATTTGTTAAAACATCTAAAACGAATGATAGCGCGCTATTAGAAAAATATGATCAATTTAATCAAAATTAACTATTTAAGCAGCGTTGTTTTTTGTTATTGTTTTTAGTGCATGATGTCATTATCGTGTTGCAGTATGACAGGTGTTCTGTTAATTAACAAGTTGTTAATTTTTAATTGCAATGATTTATAATCACGAAGAAATCCAAAATTAATTTTCGATATCAATGTATACAATCTACTATTTTATTTTAGGATAGTAGAAACGTTTTTCGATCAATAAATAAATTTACAAAATATCAGTTAGAATACGAGTTGAATTTTAAGATTTTATTACACTTTAACGTCGATGTCAAAAGCAAAGTACTTTTATTAATACTCAAAGTAAATATCAATTTAACAATAAGAATCTTAATTATTATAAATGACGACGCATCGCAATGATATCATTAGATTATTCTTTAGTAATTTTTATAACCTTCACGTGTACTTTGATGTCGATAAGTTGATGGCTTGGTAAGATGATCGCTTTCATCACCTTCATGATAAAATGCCTGTAAAATCTATATTTAGCAATATCTCTTTACAGTTTTGAAATTTAACACTTTAACTGCCCAACCAATAGCCTCAGAAATTCCACAAAATCAAAGTAATTTATTTAATGTAGCAACAATTGAAAACTTAAAATGTCTGACACATAGTTATCCTTCAACCTTCTTGTAGTCTCTAGATATAAACTAAATTGAGTGCGACGAATATATTAGCGTACAAATTTATTTTTAAACATCGACAAATAATTCTGTTACCCATATATGGGTAACACGGCAGTCAAAGTGTTAAATCGAACTGACACTAACTTACACGGGAACATATTCAGATGCGGAAATCCGATTTTGATGAAATTTATGGGAGCTTATAGCTCTTTGAAAAATATTTGACACGTGTTATTTTTCTCGGTAACCATCCACTTCGGACGGGTGAAAACAGCCCCCAAAGTTGGGGTATTTTTGAGATATCTCGGAAACCAGAGATCGAAAAAATTGGAATTTGTTTTTAAATTGTGTGTTTTTCACTGGGAAATGTAGTCGGGCAGGAAAATTTCAACAAAAGTTTTTTGTTTAAACAACAAAGCTATAAGCTCCCTTAAATTTCATCAAAATCGAATTTTCGCATTTGAATATGTTCCCTTGTTAGATGCTAATTGGAAATAAATATTAATTTATTTAATGGTTATTAATTTACTTATTACACTTTTAAACGATTATTATTTAATTTCTTTAAAATGACCATTCACGTTTTGTGCAAATTAAATGTTCTATTAATAACTTATGAATTACATTCTGCCTTTAAATTCTGCGGTCATTGCTCGCAATTATGTCTCATTAGCTGGTAAAATGTCAGACTTGACGGCGCGGCGATGACGAAAAATGCCTTCGACGGCAAAATAAATCGGCTAAAAATGCTGGTAATCTGCAGCCTTGAAAAATATTTGCCATCGTGATAAAATTCGGTCGTCGTCAGTTACATAAAAATATGAAATTTTGCATACTGCTATGAATCTGTCGTCACACAAATTCTGGAAATTCATTGTACGCTTCTAGTGATCTTTATCACCCGTCTGCATTAATCTTCTGAATACCGTGCCGGAGTATATTTTGACCCAGTGCGTTAAAAAAACATCATTTAATTACGCCGATTCTAGAAATTAGATTAACCCTTTGCACCCGAATGGTAACTCTGAGGCGCCATTGTTTGAAATAATTTCTACATCGCTATGCTTGCATTTAGGAAAGGGATAACAGTTTCACTGTTGTAAAGACGAACAATAGTAAAAACCTGAATATGCATAAGAGGAAATAAATTTCACGTAAAGTGAAATTTTCGAGACCAGAAGACATGCTTTGGTTTTTGAAGGTACAACAGCTTCGAGTGCAACGGGTTAAGCGAATATCTTTATTTTATTAGGATAAACAAAATGACTAATGTGTTTACAAGAAGTATCACCAAAAACATATTTTAAAAAATTGTTAAAAAGACTAGAGAATAGTCGAAAAGGTTATCAATAATAAAATTATTATTATAAAAATAATATGATAAAAAAGCTGCGACGACCGAGGGTTACAATTCTTTACTTTTATTTCCATATTCATAAATGTGCTATAAAATCAGTTTTTAGCTTAAATATTTATAATTTATCGAATATAGAGGGAGGTTCAGCTAAATGTGTCACCTAAATGACTTGTAAAATGAAAGTTGTATAATTTCGAGAATATAATTAGTTTCTTTCATTTTTTAACAATTTAATTTCAATTAAGAACAAAGACAAAAGAAAAGTCAAATTTGTAGTTACCGCGTTCGTAGCTGTTCTCCACCGATTGTATGCGATCAGACATTAAATAGAATGTTATTTCGGTTTAAAGAAAATTAAGGAAACACATTTTTAAAAGATTCTGTTCGAAATCTTGATTACGAGTCTGACTCGTTGTTGTAGGGCAAGGAGTTAAATATTAATTTTGTACTTTATGAATAAAATTCTATAAGCGTATGTAAAATGAAGAACTAATAATTACTTAGATGTTCTCTATAAATGCTTTATACCTCAAATTTTGCTTACAATGTTCTCCATTGCACATTAATACATTTGCATAATTAGTTCAAATGATATGTACATTAAATTATCTATTACACATATCAATATGCATCGATCAATTTAATGCGGCATTGAGATATATTCTTCAATCAGATGTTGAGAATGATTTAAATAAGTAATAATCATTTTTACAAAATCTTAAAATTATATGGAAAATTATGTATCATTTAATTTTCATTGTTAAAATTTAAAATTGTTTATAATACTATTTTTATGCACCTTTTAAGAATTCTAAGTACTGTTTCTCTAACAAACATTTACTATGTTCAATTTAGGTTTCATTGGTTCGAACGATTAAACCCTTTAGTCAATTGTTCGGAATAATCGCGACTGAATACAAAACAAAAATGATATGCAATTTATTATAATAAACGGTTTCTATAGCGCCATCGTAACACACTATTATAATTAGTATCTCTTCTAATTATAAGAGTTAACAAGGTTTTGTTCTTACTAGCACTGACAAAGCCTGACTATGTTTCGTAATTATAATGATAGAAGCGTACTCGGTGCTAATAAATTTTCGCTCTAAATTCTAACGATTTAACAGGAACGTAAGTGATTAATAATTAACCATTATTAATCAATTCTGTTCGTTTAGTAATAATATAATAAGTACATAATAATTTTTCTACAACTTCGTTATCGAGTAATTCATGTTTTAAAGTAGAAGTGTATACAGTAACAATTAAAGTCTCTTTACGCAATCAGTAGTTAATTAAAAGTTTTTGACCTCAGTAATGTATGGTTGAATTGCTTTCACAGTATATTTATCTATGCAGTGCACGATATTGCGACTAACGGTTACTCCATACGAAGGAATTTCAGGGTTATATTTTTTTACCTAGATTATCGAATATTAAATTCATTATTACATGACAGTGCTATCAATAAAGTGTGTACCAGTTCATACGAAGACGATAACAATGAGTCTTTAATACTTTCGTTATCGACAATTTTTTCCGTAATAATTTTTATTTATACTGTTGCAACGTTGTAATAATATGTGAAACGTATTCTCATAAATAATGTACAGGAAATGTTGTCATGGAATTTTTTTAACCCTCTACGGGCCGAATTTTTTTCTTAAATATAAAAAAGTGTATGCAACGGAAAATCAATAATTACAAACCTATATGTACAGATTACAAGAAATTTACCAGTTTAAACAATTTTATTATAATTTGTAACTTTGTAACTTTATAGTAACAACGGCTTGCGATGTTTGCATTTCTGTGCATAAAACCTTAAGCGTGAAAATCCATAAAACAGTTTGCACTTGGCGTTAAACATAAATGCACGTTGCATTTGGAACATTTTATTTTGCGAACACCTTTGTTGGATCACACTGTAGTGCTTATGTATTGGTATAGTCAACTGTATGGCTTATAATTTCACTGTCAAATAATTTTCAAAAATGAGTCACAGGAGGGTAAGGTCCTTCAGGGTCTTCAGGGCAATCTCCTCTCCAAGGACGATTATAATTCTTCGTAGTCCTGAATTTTCCTTATCCGATGATTTCTGATGAGTTCAACTTTAATTTTTTACTTAACCCTATATGGGGCCGTGTAACTTTCAAGTCACATGTTAATATGTCGACGTTTTGCCAAATGATTTTAGTTTTTTATAAGATAACGTATACGTCTAAATTGTATACTGTTTTTGAGGTAACAAATAACAATACTGATAACGGTTGGCAGCACCGTCCACCTGAAATATCAAAGTA
>JAQQRL010000577.1:0-10189 GCA_028453745.1 Agapostemon virescens | reverse complement strand
ATTCGATCTACTCTAGTTACGCGGGAGACTTTCCATTGCCGCCGGTTGTTTCCCCACAATTTTGAAAAAATTTAAAAGTTTTCAAAAAATTTTTAAATATTTAAAAAGTCATCAAAAAATTTTTTAAAACTATTTGAAAAAACCTCAAGAAGCCCAATAGTGTCAGCGGCACCCTCAGAGATTCCATTACGACACTCTTAGTTCGTCCAAAGAGATCCTAAGAGTTCTCAAAAAATCTCAAAACATCCCACAAACCCTAAAAAGTCCCAAGAGGTTCCTCAAATAACTCTCAGAGCATTACCGAAAATCTCATCGACTTTAACAAAAAATGATACGTCTCCCTGAATTGATAAACTATATAAAAAAGGATAAAATTATACTCGGCCAAAGTTTAGTTGGGAAACGTTACTTTAAATTTGAAAGCTCTGAGAGGCGTAATAAAGTTCATAAGATGAAAACAAAATTTAGAAAATTTCATATATTAAGAGATGAACCGTTATGCAATTTCCAGCCTCCTTCGAGCATTTTCGACCTATATACAATAAAAGCTTTTTATTTAAGAGTCTATCGCGCCCGAGAGAAAGTATCCTCTTCAGGAAGCAAAACTCCTCTTCAACTTGCTCTTTCCGAGCTTTCAGCGAAGCCCAATAGATGTCAGTGATACGATTACTCGCCTCACCGCCATCCAATAGCTTCGCTTCGAGACTCGATGTTCATCTGTCTTCTCGCTACCGACCACCGCCGATAGCTGGCACGGCAAGTACTTTTCTTCTAAGAGAATCCATGCGTAGCCCTTCTATCTTCTGACATCCTTCCTTCTTCTTCATATCTTCCATGTTGGATCGGTCTTCTCTCTTCATGCTTCTTGTGATTACACTTTAACTCCGAATTTAGGTAATACTATTTTTATACTTTATTTAAAATATAATCAATTGTTCTTCAATCGTGATATAACCAAATATCTTTATTTCATATTTCAGTCTTATGGATTCTACTACCGATGCACTACCGGATCAGACCACGTTTTCACATGCTACTTCTAACCTAAATGTATCATACTATGTCTGTTTACTATTTCTCTTTCAGGTCAACTTTCAGGTTATTTTAATACATATTATTTTCAATTAAATATACTGATGTTTCTTTTATTTTCAGATTATACTAAAATGGAGAGCCAGCCACCTTGGATTACACACGTCTTACTGAACCAGCATGCAGAAAAACACAGGTAGGTAGTTTTCCATTTCTTAATATATTAGTTAAATTGTTTACTGAATTGCTTCTACTTATTTTCAGGTCTCTATCAACAATGAAGTAATTCTACGCCGAGATTCATCAGTTTCTGCGCCAGCGAAGCCAACGTCTACTCGTCACACTGAAAGTATAACCTTTATCCTATGCTTGTACACCCATTCTGTTTAATAGACTGGTTATGGTTAATTTTGACATAAAATTTAATACTCAAATTGCCTGCTTTCATTTCCTGCATGTAATAGTAATGTTAGAGGAGCACTTATCGCAGCGCAGCATCAAGCATTGCTCTAACGTGCCCCTCGCAACGTATTACGAGCTTATTTTTCATTCTTGTCTAAGTTCTTTATATACTCTTTATATACATGGCAGCTTAAACTGCCACATACATGTTTAACCTTACCTTCGGGAAGCTCTTTCTCCATACACAATATACACCTGGGTTCGTCGGTGCAATTTTCCATTTCGTGTCCGTATCTACTACATTTTCTGCATCGTACAGTGTCTTTGGGTAACTTACATGTAGTTATTAAGTGACCCAAATCATGACACTTCGTGCATCTTAATATGTTAGGCAAAACTCTTATTTTCGCTATTGAGAAACCTATTTTCAACTTTGGTTTATCTAATATATTTATTCTGCTTTTTGGCGTTGCAAATTTAATTATAAATCGGCCCGTGCCGTTGTTGTTTATATATCTTTTCGTTACCGTTATTCCGCTATTGCTCAAACCCAGGTATTCTTCTATTATTTTACATACTTCTTCTCCTGTCGAGGTGGGCTCGACCTGATCCACCTCAATTGTAGTTTCCTGTCTCTTCGTATACGTAACAAAATTACTACCCGTAGCTTCTGTTATCTTATTTCTGATATTATTTAGATCTTTTCCATCCTCAAGCTCTAATATGACATTCCCGCCTCTAGTTTGTCTACAAGCTACAACGTCTTCCTGTTCTACGGCTTTGTTGTCTTTAAGTATTTTTAAAACTTCGGAGAAGGTTTTCTTTTTCCCATTTTCTTCTGCGTTAATTATTATCGCGCTACTTCTTTTCGCGGGTGCTATCTCTTTTCCTACTACTATTTTCTTCTTAACTATTTTCTCTATCTTATGTGTTTCTACTTCATCGGAGTGCGACTCGCTATCTTCCTTCTCTACTGTTTTCTTAGTTACTCTTTTCTTCTTTCTAACCTCTGTCCATGCTGCTTCGTCTGCCCTAGATGAAAGGACCTTTCCTGGTTCCTTTCCCCTAGCTACCTTTGCATACGTTGACCTTCGTATTGCCAACTGTTCTACGCCATCTTCCTCAGTACTACCATCTTTATTTTCGACTATATGTTTATCCTTTTCAACAGATCTATCCTTCTTTTTCTTATTCTTCCTTCTTACTAATTCTCTCTCTGAATCTGAACTTTCTGAAGTTATTATTTCGCTCGGTGTAATTTCCCTTTTCCTTTTCTTTCTATCCTTCTTATTTTCTATCGACCTATCCTGTAGTTTTTCCTGCATTTCAACTGATTGATTAACAATTGCTTCTATGGATTTATTGTTATTTTTAGCTCTAACATAATCTGCATACAAACTATCTATTGCTAATCTAAGATTTTCTGTGTCTATTTCTGTCTCCACTGTAATATCCTCTGTCATCTTCATTACGTTATCCATATTTTTGTGTATATATTTCTTTTTCGCGATTTCTGCGTTAACCGCTCTAATGTTCCTATTTATACTCAGTACTTTGTTAGCTATCTGCGCAGCTACTCTATGTAAATTATTATATAGGGTGATGTGAAGCCTCTCATCGATGCTACAGCTCTCCGTTATTTCAATTCTAGTTTCTTGTATTGTACTAATCATAGCCGTACCTTTGATACATTTTTGAACAATATCGTCTACAGATATTGAAAATTTCTTGTCTGCTTTTTTATTGTTATTTAGAGTCTCTATTTCCGAATCTGTACACTCGTTTGACTTCGAATTTTTATTACTTTTACCTACAATAACTGACTCGACGTCTGTGTCTGCAAATCTATTCTCGTTACGAGTACCGATAATAGACTCCACATCTTCTTCAGTATATTTAATTGTTTTCACTATCTCCTCTGAGCTATTAATTTCTTCATCAATACTTATAGTTTCTGTTTCTGCTTTTTTTGCTGCCCTACTGCTATCACCAGCTACCTTCGCTGCTTTTTCTTTATTCTTCTCTACTTTTTCTATTTTCTTAATTATCTTCCCTATGCTTTTCTCTATTGGTTCACTCTCTCTATAACTATTCTCTGATATGGAAACGTATTCCTCATCTATGTCAAACTCGTCATCGGTCTTCCAATCTTCATCTATCTTCCTACTAGTTTCCTTTGTCTTCGGAGATTTCTTAGTCTTTTTCTTACTACTTTTTTCTTTTCCTATGTTTGGAGACTTCTCAGACCCCGAACCCACCTTTCTAGGAGAAGGGCTTCCCTCCGGCCCCTGCAAATCCGTCGCTAACATTTCTATTACCGCTCTCTTTATTTTATTCATATTCCTGTACTTTTCCATTTCTTCTAAATCGTCTACAGGTGTACTGTTTGCACCAGGACTCGGCCAGATGTAGTCATCTGTGTCGCTATCCATAGTAAACAGTTACAATATTTTATCGTTTATACTACACGCAGATTCAAACCGCGCGCGCCTATCTAGTGACTTCCAGTGGTCGTCAACTACTTCTTCGAGCCCGTGCACGCCGCAGCGACGCTCAACCGCCGCGTGCGTGCAGATATCGATTTTCGATCTATTTCCTACCGAAAAATCCAAAAATCTCCCGGCAATTATTTTCAAAGCTATTTCTACTTCGCGATCTAACACTTTATCTACTTCTAAAACTTTCCTGTTGTCACCTACCTTTCTTCTTCCCTGCACGTGGTCGTCACTTCCGGTTGTTCTTTTCCTGCTGAAATCCGCGATAATCCAATATATATGTTAACAATCTTTATTATTAACTTTATTCACGCACATATACAGTCTCTACAGTCCTTTTCACGTTAATATAATCGGTCTACTATATCGTTTAGCACACGCGGGCAACCACGTGCACGTGGTGCTGCGACGATCTAATTGTTAATTTATCGATCTTATTGCTATCTTTATTATTATCACTTTAATACAGAGTCACTATTAAAGTAAATTCGTGTCCGTAATTCTACTATTTATCGCGTTTTAAACCGTTTACACGCTTCGCGGTCGCAGCCACGTGTCGTACGTTTTCAAAATCGCGATATTTCTATTTTTATTGAAAATTTATTTATAATTTATATACTCCCGTTAATGTTATCGCTATACTTGAATACAGAATACTTTTCTGCTCGATTTAAACGCATTTATACCGCACTTTATACTACTTTCTCTGACCAATCCCTGATCTATACTACTTGTCTGACCAATCCCTGATCTTTTTTTTTTTTTTTTTTTTTTTTTTTGTTATTTTACATGCAGGGAGGTTAAATGCTTTATGCACGACGACCCAGGTCCATTCCAAACCTGAGTCAGTGTGGGACTCCTCTTTCGAGTTTACCCACTAAAAATCCTCCCTACATGGCTGGTCCATTCCACTGGTCTTCCGGAGAGATGGCATTCTTGCGACCTACTTCTTCTCGCCAGTAGATGTAATCTTCTTCTTCTATTTCCGTTTTCTTCGACTTCTTTTTTTTAGAGGCTCTTGTCTATATTATTCACCGACCGAAGGACAAGCACCAACAATTTAGCTTCCATCGAAACCAATTGCTGCGCTCCTCATTCGTCGGTAAAATAGGTGCTCTTCCCATTACCGACCATTGCCGGTAATCGGCGCTGCCTTACAATTTTGTTGTTAGAGAAGACATCCGTATTTTCACACTAGATGTCCCTCTTCCCTTTTTCTTTTCCTTTTAATTTCTAATTTCCTTTTCCTGTGGTGGCGCTGCAATTCCTCTTCCTTCTTGCTCTTTTCTAATATTCTTCTTCCGTCGGCCATTACACGTAGCATCACTAGCGTAAGGCATCGTCGTTCCTGCTCCATTCTGGTTTTCTCTTATTTTATTAATTTCAAGTCGGAGTCATCCATGCTTAAAACTAATTCACTTTCTTCTTTTTCAGGTCCAGTGTTCCAGATCTTCCTTTTAGGTGGAAATCTTCCTTGCAGCCTCAAAGATGGGATACTTGCTCCAAAATGGAAACGTGTTCACATCAGGTATGTATTTAACAGTGACTACTCATTTCTTTCTCTGCTTGCTTAATCTTTTCGTGCTTATTTTTCCAGTTTTCTTTTTCTTTCCTACAGTTCTTCTGCGTCTCGCTATTTCCGCTAACATTCTTCTTCTTTCCTGCTCCATTCTGTTTTCTGTAGCTTGTTTAATCTTCATTATATCTTCGCATAGCTCTTGAAAGTCGTTCCATGCATCATCTTTATCGTGTAGTATCTTGGTTATCTTCTCAATAGTGTATGGCTCTGTTAAATTATGTTTCTTGTAAAATTCCACTGTAAGATCTTTCATTTTGTCGCATTCTAAAAGCGTATGCTGAGGCGTATCAGATTTATTACAGCCATACCAGCACGTATCTTCTTTTAATTTATTTATTCTCTTTAAAAAGCTTCCGAAAATTCCATGCCCTGTAAAGAACTGAGTAGTGTAGTGTTTTATGTTCTTTCTATCTCTCTTATGCCAGTTCTGGATATTACTTATCCACTGATACATGAGTTTCTCTGAGTGATCTTTATCCCATCTTACTTGTAATTTCTTTAAATTTTCTTCTTTTTGTGTCTCTCTGAATTCCTTCCTGTCACCTTTAAATTCCATTTCCTCTTCATCCGATTCTGTAATTCCCTTCGCTCTTCTTTCTTCTTCAGCTTTCTCTCTTCGTGTCCTAATTATATCTACTATTTCAGGGTTTAACAAGCCTGTGTTGGCGCCGTCGATAACCGCACTGCCTGGGACTTGATAGATTTTATTTTCCTTCCTGTTGGTTCTTTGTCGTTTCTCCCACACGGCCAGTTCATATCTGCTTTTAATAATATCTACAATGTGTGGTAAGTTTGATAATACATTACTGTACATAAGTGGTGCCGTACGATATGCTCTTGTTATTCTACATATTATTTGTTTTTGCGCTCTTTCTAGTTTTTGCCTGTTACTTTGTATGTCAACTCCTGTATGCCACGCACTTGCAGCGTATAGTACTATTGCTTCGAATATATTGTAAAATAGCATCCTGGCCGGGTGGTTTGGTCCTGCAATATTTGGCATTAACCTTGCCAATCCGGAGACGGTATTTAACGCTTTATTAACTGTCACTTCTATATGTTTAGAGAATTTAGTGTGATTCTGTAAGTGTAGTCCGAGATATCTGACACTTTTAAAGGCCTCGATTTCGGTTTTGTCGTCTATCTTAAAAGGTGCAGGTATTCTTTTTCCGTTTAGTGATAATATTTCAGTTTTTTCAGGCGCTATTTCGAGACCGTGCAAATACATCCAATCTTTTATTTTGTTAATATTGTTAATTATATTTGTTTTTATAATTTCCAGGTTGTGACCAGTGTGTAGTATGGCTACGTCATCTGCGTAGGCGATAACGCTGGTACCTTTTTCGAAATCGAGGCTGAGTACTCCATCGTATGCCAGGTTCCAGAGAGTAGGACCCAGCACCGAACCCTGAGGTACTCCTCTAACTATATTTCTATTAATTATATAACTATTGTTGTTAGGTATATAAATTAGCTTCCTATTTTGCAGGTAGTTTATCAAAATTAACTCTGTGTGCTTGTCGAACTTTTTACTTCGGATCGCGTCTCTTAGGCTACTCCACCTGATAGAGTTAAAGGCGTTTTTAACATCAATTGTGACAAGTATGACAAACTGACGTTTCTTTGTGGCATTAATTCTTATTTCGTGTAGCTTATCTATTGCATTTGTAGTGTTTGATTTGGGTTTGAAACCAAACTGCATTTCATGTATCGGGTTCTTTTTCAGGTGTTTATTAATTCTATTTTTAATTATTTTTTCTAATAATTTAGCCCAGCACGAGAGAAGCGCGATCGGCCTGTAGCTGTTATTTAGCTTGGGATCCTTACCAGGTTTCAGGAAGAGTGTCAACCTTTGAACCTTCCATTGATCCGGGAAGTATCCAGTTCTCAAGCAAATATTGACTAGGTCAGTAACCATCTCCGGATCTGTTTCGACAATACTTTTAAATATTTTAGCATTTATTCTATCAAGCCCAGGTGCCCTGTTATTATTAAGCGACTGCGATATACTCTTAACAATATTCACATCTACCGGTATAAATTTATGCGTAACATTATCTATTGTCTCTACTATGTCTCCGTTTGAAAGAAATATTATGTGCTCGTTATTTTTAACTGCGTTTTTATTATAATTGTCGTGCTTGTATTTTATATATTCTGGCTTTTGTTTTTTATTCTCCTCTTTATCTCCCGGGAAGAGGGTGTCAATAATTTTATTGACTCTTTCTTCCGAGAGAGTTGGTGGTGGTATCCTTTTTCTAATAAACTGTTTCACTATATTAAAGGGTTTTCCCCATGGATCTCTATCTATACTATTTATTAATTCTATCCAATTCAAAGCTCTATTCTTTTTAATTCGTGCAGTCAATTCTTTAGAGGCCTTTCGGTAAGAAGCTCTTGCTTGTATTACCTCCGGGTTATTTTTATCTTTTTTCTTTTTAGTGACTCTAACTAATTTTCTCCTTGTACTAGTAGCTTCTTTTTGCAATGTTTTAATTTCCGGAGACCACCACGCACTCTCCGCTCTGTTACCGAACATATTGCTTTTCACCAGCGTCTTATCACAAACTTCACTAATGCGAGAGTCTAGCTGCGCTACTGTCATGTCAATATTTCCAATAACTTCCTGAAAGAGTGGGTTCTGTAAGCCGTTGATTTTAAATTTAAAACTATTCATTGTTACGTCGCTGTCATTCTTAAGTTTCTCTAACACTAATTTTATTTCAGTAATAAATTTCTCTTTCCTATTATCTGTAAGTTTCCATTTACTATTAGCGTCTGTCTTATTTTCTCTGCCTGTTCTGTCTTTGCAATCTCTAAATATATGCTCCAGATATTTGTGATCTGAATGCGTTTCGTCTTTTAATACAATTGATCTAATTAATCTTAGTCTCATATCCTTTGTTGTAAAAAGTATGTCGATTTTAGATCGTCTGCCGTTGCGTTCGTAAGTATGAGTTCCTACAGTATTGATAATTATGTAGCTATTTTCTATCAAAGCATGTGCAAGTAGTCTGCCTCTCCTGTCGTTTTTCTTGTCACCCCATTCCGGGGAGTGTGCATTAAAATCACCACCCACAATAATAGAGCCATCATAACCTTTAAATGTATTGACTAATTCATCTACTGTATCTTTATATTCCGTTAATTTACAATTGGGTGAGATATATACCGAGACATAGTAAATCTTGTTTATTTTAACTGCTATAAAACCTTCGCGTATAATATCAGCATCACTATAGTGCCAAAGTTTATTACGTATATTTATCTCGATCGCTGCTTTTCCGTTATTACTATAAATCCATTTATTATTATTACGCGGCGGCTCAGTAATCAAAAGTACATCGTAGTCGCTTTTCTTCTTTTTTAATTCTAAAAACTGCGCAGCAGTTCTCGCGTTATTTAAATTAATCTGTAATATTTTAATATTTCGCGGTTGCATCCGGGTTTTCGTTCGCCCGGCGGGTTCAGTCTCTGTGTGCGACACTAGAGGTTTTTTACATACTCTTTGTATGTAAAGCAGCTCAGGCTGCCGCACACATGGTTTGTTTTATTTGCAGGCATCTTATTTTTAATACACATTGCGCATTTGGGTTCGTCGGAACAGCTATCCATTAGGTGTCCCGTCTTACCGCATTTGCGACATATTTTTGTGTCTTTGTTTACTAGGCATTTTTCGACCAGATGACCAATCATATGACACCTTGTACATCTAGATATATTAGGTAGGACTTTTACTTTTACAATTGAAAATCCTAATTTTAGCTTAGGTTTTTCCAATATATTTATTTTGTTTTTTGGGGTTTCGAATTTTATTATATATCTATTCGTCCCATTTAAATTCTTATACGTTTTTGTAATCGCTAAATTAGATTTATTTTGTTCCAGGTATTTCGCCAATGCTTCAATAACCTCGGATTCTGTCGTCGTAGGATCCACCTGATCCACTTCAATCGCTGTTACCTGTTTCTTAGTATATACTTGGTAAGTATCTTTAGTTATATTACTTATTTTTTCTTTTACATTTCCAATGTCTCTGTCTTCCTCAATTTCAATAAGTATATTCCCATCTCTTGTTCTTCTTACTCCCCTAACATCTTCGGGGGTAACAGCTTTTTTCTCTTTTAATTCTTTAATTATATCTTCAAATTTATCTTTATCCTTGTCTCCTGTATTAATTATGATTGCCTTACATCTCTTACTCGGATTAATTTCTTTATTTTTGAATCCTTTTGTAGCCTTCTTTTTCTCTTCCTTATTTTCTACAGTTACCTGTACTGCTTCTCCTTCCTTCCTTGTCCCTTTGTTCTTCCTAGGTTGGCTGCTCTTTTTTACCAAGACCCATTCATTCTGCTCCCTGTGTTGTACCTTATTCCTATTGGCCTCCATGTTTCCCTTTGCCGCGTTAGCGTATGACGGGCCGGCTCGAGCCGTTGCACCATTTGAAACGGCCCGAGTCCTCCCTGCATACGTTGTGCTCGAACGCACGATACCTGCATACGTTGTATCGGTCGTCTCGCTGCTGTCATATTCCGTTACTTTTTGTTTAAATAAACTCTGTTTACCTTTCTGTTTGTTGTTAGTATTCTTCATTGTTACCTTGTGTTGCGTTTCGGTGTCTGTGTACTCTAGATTTATTAAATTTTCTTCTGTTCTGTCTATTTTCCTTTTCTTGCTTACT
>JAQQRL010000575.1:0-10205 GCA_028453745.1 Agapostemon virescens | reverse complement strand
CATTTTTGAGATATTTATGGGCATGCTTAGCCCTAAGAATTAGTTACGGACTTGGGTACGGTTGAAAGTTAAGTATTTTGTTTCGAAACGGGAAACAGACCAGCCGTACTCCATTCAATGACGATCTACGCATCGCAGACCCACCCTCAGCGAAAAAGCGACACAGTTTCAGGGAAAAGATCCTCGAACAAGGAAACTTTGTGCAACGTCTTACGAGGCTTCGTGGGAAAACGAAATCACGAAGTCGGTAGGCGTTGCACAATTTTAACCTCTTAGGGACGGTTGAATTTTGTGCGGGGCAGTTTCTCTGTACGGCAGAGCACATTGGAATGAAGTTTTTGATAACTAAATTATAATTCTTCTTATAAATACGATGCATATACTTTAACTTTAATAATTTTGGAATGAGGTTTTTGATAACTAAATTATAATTATTCTAGAAGATATGATGCATATACTTTAATATTAATAATTTACTGTAATAATTAATAATAGAATTGAGTATGCTCAAGCCACTATAATAGCGCATCGTAATATAAGATGACATCCGCGAAAGCCACTATAATGGCGCATCGTGCTTAAGAGGTTAAGATTACACCTCAAACTGGTGATTCGTCCCCCATTCATCCCTATCAAAGGAAAAATCATTTTTCGAACTTTGGTAAGGACAGAGGGCGCGGAGATTCTGCGGATCCTTGGACTTGGACGGACAGATCATTTTAAACTTCGAACTTGCACACATCTAGATCATTTTGAACCTCGGACGAGTGCGCATCGATAGATTATTCTGAACTTTGGACTTGTACAGATCGCGAGAACGTCGCGAGAACATACTGAACTTTGTACTTCGAACATCGCGAGCACACTTTGAACTCCGTATTTGCGTACATCGCAAGAACTTTGAACATTGATCTAGTACATATTGAACTCGGATTTTCAGAACTTTAAACTTTTAGAACAATAGATGAAATTATGCGAATGTAAAATACATTAAGTCTACTGTTGTAAACTAGAGCGTTGTTACCTTGAACCAGCGGCAATTCGGACGGAACAAACGCTCGAAGCAGTTAGTATTGTAACGATTACTATATTCGAAAAAGGGTACACAAATTTGTGTCCCCTTTCCATTTGTATTTGCACCTGAGTCAGCAACTATTCGCAAAATTGTATACGTTTTACAAAGTCTTACTCCTGAGCTCCTATCTCTTGAGGTATTGATGGATGATGGGGATGGAATTCGCGTGCTTGAAGAATACATGTCTAACAATACTCTGACTAACGCCTGCAGTATGTCAGATTTGCTGTGTAATCAAATGCAAATTATGAACAACAGATGCTACAACAAATGTGAGATATTTTTTGGGATAGTAAAATAGTAAAATAATATCTATGTTATTGTATTATTTTATTAAGTTTGAACAATAAAACAATATCTATGTTATTGTACCATCTTATTATGTTTGAATAATAAAATAATATTATTACAATAATAATATTAAGTGTTATTATTCCATTTTATCAAGTTTGAATATTAATATTCTCGCCTATTACTGATAATAGGAAAAGATATCACAAAACATAATTAAATTTGAAAGAAGTCCTTGTCCAACAAGATCCTAGTCTCACCAGAAAGTGGATTGTAAAATCTGGTAAATTTAAGTGTTAAAAATGTTCAACCCTTTGCCCTACGATTTATTTTACGGTTGCAGTGATTAGAATTTTTTTGAAGTTCATAATTTGCAAAAATAAAGGATAAGCTGTAACTATCGCATGCTTCCAGGTTTTACATTAGATGTACGTTAACGACGACCAAATAGAACATTATTTCGATTCAAGACAAATTAATAACGTGCATATTTATTACACTCTATTCAGGATGTGCATCATAAGTTTCTTACCATATTGTAGGGCAAGGGGTTAAGAAGACTAGCATTAAAAATATATCATATGAAACCCACATTACAATTTGCAAAAAGTACATCCGCAAGGGTAATACATGGAACTACGTATTTAGCGATGAAGAAATTTAACCAGATGATTGAAGATACTCTCGGCACGATTTCTGTAAAGAGAGGTCAATTATATCGCGAAGCTTTCATAGTGGCTGCTCTGTAATCGTTCGAGCAGCGTTTAAAAAGAATAAAATGAGTAAACTCGGTTTTGTGAAAGGTAGAATGAACGCTGTTGGATATCAACAAGTGTTACACGATCATCTGTTGCCACTTATAACATTAACAGAAAACAATAAAACAAAACTCTAACAGCATAACGCCCCTATTCACACTGTTTCTTCCAGTAAAAAGTGGTTTCAAGTATTCAGAATCAAATTACTACCTTGGCCTGTGTTAACTGCGGACTTAAACCCAATTGACAACCTCTAGGATGTTCTGGCAAAGAAAATTTATGATCAAAACAAACAGTCAATAAATAATGTCTCAGAACTCAAAGCGCGAATAGAATCTGCATGCGTAGAGATTTCATAAATCATATTAAATTTTCGAATGGATAGTGTACCTAATCGATCACAACAGATTAAAGGAAATTATGAAAAGTCACAAAATCTTCACTGAATGAGTTTATACTTATTCACAACTTAAACACCAATTTTTAAAAGAACTTACATTTTCAGGCTTCTGCAGAAGATTTATTACTGCGTATTTGTCCTTGATTTTTATTTGGTAACATTCAAATGTACAAATACAGTCGGTGTGGAAAGTATTCGTACAGCGACTAATTTCAAATAAAACTGTGTGCGTAAACTTCAGTTATAAATTTTAAGCGAACAAAATTATTAATAAATATTCTTGGGTATTTGTAGAAAAGATTTCGTGAAAACTAAATTTTATTTTCTTCAAGATTAACAAAAATATACATCCGGCATATATAAACTTAAGAAATAGACGCACAGAAAGTATTCGTTCAGTTATGAATAATGAAAAATAAACTATAAAAATGCAATATATTTTTTATATTTTAATAATTTGTAGGATTGCCTTTGGATTTTATAATAGCTTCGAGTCTTCTTTGCATGGAATTTACTAAGTTAGATGTTACAGCCGGTGTTATTTTGTTCCACTCCTCTAATAAAGCGATTTTTAAACTTTCTTTCGATGAAATATTATGATTACGTATTTTTTGTTCAAGATAATCACATAGATGTTCAATGAGATTGATATCTGGTGATTGAGGCGACGTTTGCAAGTATTTTGATGTGTTGTATAATACCCACTGCCTTGTATTATGTGCAGAGTGCTTTGGATCATTGTCGTGGCTGAATATAAAATTGTCTTTAAGACCCATTTTATTTGCACTAGCATGGAGATGTTTTTTCAAAATATCAATATAAACTGTATGGTTCATAATAGCGTCAATAAAATGTAGAGACCTCACTCCATTTGCACTCATACAACTCCAAACTAATACAGATCCACCGCCGTGTTTTACCGTCGGTTGCAAATTTTCTTTTCTGAATTGTGTATTTTTCTTCCTCCACACTGTAAATTTATTTTTAGAGCCAAATATGTCGAATTTGCTTTCTTCAGTAAAAATTACTTTATTCCAATGTTCGATTGGTGTATTAATATGTTGCTTAGCGAATTCTAATCTTTTCTTACGGTTAGTTTCGTTTACAAAATGCTTTTTTCGTGCTACTCGACCATGATATTCGCTACTTCTTAAATAGTCACGCACAGCACTAGCTGACACACTTATGCCGTTGTTGTTTTTAAGTTCTGTTGCAATTTGTTCGGCAGTTATACGGGAATTCTGTTTCACTTTACGAATAATTAGTCGTCGATCATACTCGTTTATCTTACGCGGACGGCCACTTCTCCTCTTATTTGAAACAGTTTTTCGTTCTCCGAATCTGTCAATTATACTTTGAATAGTAGACCTTGCTCTATTCACTATGGAAGAAATTTCACTAAGTGATTTACATTGATTGTGTAATCGAATAATAATTTTTCGCTCTTCTTCTGTCGTTTCGCACCTTTTCCGACCCATATTGTAGTATATTACAAATTTCAAACTTGCTTCTATTAGTATTCTGTACAAACTAAACATCTTTGTTGTTATTCGTCACATTCAGTAGGTCATACTATGTTTATATCTCAAGTAAGCGCAAGAAATGAGAGACGTACGAATACTTTCTGCACGTCAATTTCTTACGTTTATCTATGCTGGATGCATATTTTTGTTAATCTTGAAGAAAGTAAAATTTAGTTTTCACGAAATCTTTTCTACAAATACTCAAGAATATTTATTAATCATTTTTTTCTCTTAAAATTTATAACTGAAGTTTACGCACACAGTTTTATTTGAAATTGGTCGCTGTACGAATATTTTCCACACCGACTGTATAGTGTTTTGTTAAGATTTTGTCAACCGTCAATTGTCATCAGTCAAAATGTAAAAGTTCCTTTGAGTATGTAATTATTCACTGTTCCGTCCGGGTCGAGGAACAGCCTGTTCGAAGGCATTAATTTGCAATGTCTTCGACGGGTTAATTAGAAAATGGTGACAATGCCCATTCGAGTGACACACAAAAATGCCGTATTGCCCTGTAATCGGTACCCGACCGAAAGGTGACCCTTCGACGCGATCATCAACGGTTTCCACCGACGAGCAGGACAATTGGGCCATAAAACCATCCGCGCCATTGTGCGCGGATTTTCGAACATCGTCGCGCTAATCCGAAGTGCCGTCCTTTTTTCAAAAAAATTAATTAACATCGGCAACCTGAAGGAGAGGCTTCCTCCTCCACCATGGAGGAACGTTCGAAGAAGATCCTTCGCCTTCAGGTGAAAATTAACGAATGAGGTACTGTATACATCGTATCGGCCACACCCTCGAGTTGTCACACGGACGACACGAAGGGAAGAGGAATCGGACTTCGGAAAAAGCGATCAGAATCGTTTTGACTATCGAGTCGAGCAGAATCAATTTGACTACCGAGTCAACCACATCGAATTGTTTCAATTTAATCAACTATCCTGCGAGTTGATCAAGACTGGAATCTTTGACTATCGTCCGGGTCATAAGACAAATTAATTGGACTAACGTTCGAGTCGAATTTAGAATCTCTTGAACCAGTTGAACCAATTTGAAAAAAGTTATTCGTTTTTAAAAAGTGTTTGTAAATAACTGATGTAACTGCGTATAAATTCTATCATCAAACAAATCAGTTGAAACATTATTTCCGTTATTACGAGAGCATATAATTATTACAGATCGTCTAATGCAACGCGATACAGGAAATAATCGGTAACAATGTTTTTCATTTCCTATATACTATTTTACGCAACATTGGCTTACACGTGTTGATAAATAGTGACGCGAATGTGTATATTTATAAAATCAAATACGTAGTTCAAACAGTATTTCCATAAATACGACAGTAAATAATTGGTTGGAATTGAGTAATGTAACACAATACAGGAAATAATCAGGTAAAATATTTCTATTTTTGCAAATACTATTTTACCCAACACTGGCCGATAAATATCGACAGATAACGGCAAGGACAAAACAAAATGCCAGACTAATTTCCAGGCAGCGACGTTAACGCAGCACGTACGTAGCTTATTATTTTCGCGTTACGAGCTCGTAGAATGCCGGAAACCCCGCCTCGTGCTGCTGAAAAATCAGGAGCTGACGTTCCCTGAAAGTCCGCGGAATTATTATGTTGATGTAATAATACCCGGCCGAGCTGCGGAACCTGTTATTACGCGGCTTTTAAAGTTTTCATTTGTTACCAGCAAATTTTCAATTAATAATACCCGTTGCTGTCCGTCGTTCCTATTAACGTCGATCGTTGCTGGCCGGTTCAAATCGTTCAGCCACGCGATAGTTTGATCGTAGACACTTTCCGAGTGAAGTAAAAAAGATTTTTCAGTACTCGATGTCGATATTAACAGTTAATTCGAAATTTGCGCTAATGTGAAACTTGAAACTAATTTTAAATGAAGCGTTCAATTAGTTTTTAATTTCTAAGATGCGTAGAGCTTCGTAAAAGTCCAAATTTGTTTTCTTTTTTATTTGATTGAGCGATTGTAATATGTGATGAATGTTATGTGACTGTTTCATAAAAAAAATGATGACTGATGCGCCTCTGAATTTGTTTGTTGTAATATGTACAACAATTAATTTGCAATGGAATTGTTTTTGCTGAAAAAGATCCACTTTGAAGTTCCTAACAGTGTTGGTGTAACAACTTGTTCTACATTTCCATTTATTATACTAATGTATTGAAAAAATATGTTAACAGGCCAATGTTCTTTTGGAAAAATGTAGCATGGACTGACAGGAGCAAATTCGAATTATAAATGTGATAAAAAGAATCGAGTTCAAAGGAAAAGTAATAAAGCATTGAAGAAACAATTTGTAACATTATTTCTCTTGATTTGGTTGACTTATTCATTACATCTTTTTATACAAAATTGTAATAATTAATTTTAATCGTACATGGGTACATAAAAATGCAATTATTTCATTACAAATCATTAATAATCATTTTCATTAACTGCCCACTTATTTTTGCCGGCTGCGATTTGAAAAATTGAAAAAATATAAACATGATTTGAAATCAAACAATTCAGGAATTTCACGATTCAAATTATGATGCGAAGAGGCTTTACAATTAATTACGCTGGATACAATTAATCTATGCATACTACCTCTAATACATTTAAATTAAATAAAACTTAATCATTTTCACCATTATATTTACACGTCAAAAGTAGACAATAAATATAATTAATAAAAGGAATTAAAGATATAATTAATTCAATAAATAAGAAATATAATAGATAAAAGAAATAACAAAATATAATTAATTAAAGAAATAAGAATTACAAATAATAAAAGAAATAATAAATTATAATTAATGAAAGAAATAAGTATCGTAATTAATGAAAGAGATAACAAAATATAGTTAATAAAAGAAATAAAGTGTATAATTGATAAGAAAAATATAAAATATAATTAATAAAAGAAATAAAAAATATAATTGATAAAGGAAGTAGTAAAGTTTAATTAATAAAAGTAATAAGAACTAAAAAATATAATGAATAAAAGAAATAAAATCTAATAAATGTAATAAAAACAATAAAATCTAAGAAATATAATTAATAAAAGCAATAAAATCTAAGAAATATAATAAATAAAAGAAATAATAAATTATGATTAATAAAAGAAATAAGTATTGTAATTGATGAAAGAGATAACAAAATATAGTTATTAAAAGAAATAAAGAATATAATTGATAAAAAGACATAAAAAATGTAATTAATAAAAGAAATAAAAAATATAATTGATAAAGGAAGTAGGAAAGTTTAATTAATAAAAGAAATAAGAACTAAAAAATATAATGAATAAAAGAAATATAATGTAATTAATGTAATTATTAATAAAAATAATAAAATCTAAGAAATATAATTAATAAAAGAAATAAAATGTTCGAAATATAGTTAATAAACGAATTTAAGAACTACGAAGTATAATTGATAAAAGAAATAAAAACTAAAAAATATAATTGATAAAAATATTAAAACTAAAAAATATAAATATTAAGAGAAATAAGAACTAAGTAATATAATTAGTAAAAAATATGAACTAAGAAATAAATATTAATAATAAAATATTGCTGATTAAATAAATTAAAATAAATAAAATTTTGAATAATTGTGATCTATCAAAATGAAGTTTAAAAAACTGTTTCTACATTACAATTTGTAAGGAAATTATTAAATAACAATACTCATGATGCCTTGATGATTTACAATATAAATTGCTGTCAACGTTGTCAGATCAATTAAAAATTTTTCAGTCATGACCCATGGACCTTGAAAACTTCTGAAATAATCTCCAGACAGTAAAGTGTTAATAAAAGAAAGAAAAAGACCGAAACAAGTTAATAAAAGAACTTCTCTGCTCAATTAAATCACTGTAGTGTGAACAACATTCTGTGTGCTATTGATACAGTAATTTTACCGTTCTGAATGTTTATTTTCAACAATATATTTATCGTATGGTAGGTAAAACCAAAGAACAACCAATTAAGTCTTCCTAAAAAATTATTCTGAATGACGAACGATCACTTAGATCATTTAGTAAAAAAAAGAAATGGTAATGTAAGACATATGTAATATGAGATTGCCATTTTAAAAATAGATGGTAGACGGTTCGCCCACCAAAACACTGTTGTAAGAGTTTGTGTTCGTGCGAGACACGTTGTACATAGCGGCAACAACCTGCTCCTTTGAGCGTTTATCGAGAATACGAACAAACGACTGCGATTTGTCACTGGAATGAGTTATGCGAGGCGAGATGAAGGAAACGCGAAGGTATTTCGGCCTTGCCCCGTGTCACGTGCCAATTCTGAACGACAAAAAGCGAGGATCGAGGGACAATAATAAAGGAGATAAATTGCAACGGGCTGAAACAACCAGCACTTACAATGCAACCCACGTTATCCTGCATTTATGACCCCACGCAATTAAATCGATGATCTTGCACGTGTACGATCGTTCCGAAAAAAAATATTACACGCCATTACATATTGATGCAATTCGAAGTTCAATTTAATTAATTAACATATTAACACATCTACTACCGCACAGTCGTCCTTCGACAATCCAATAAAAATAACGTATGCAATTTAGTCATTATAAGATACAGCGCAAAGTTAAAGTTAATCACATTGATCATTTCTTTTATTGCTCTTACTCGTGTCATAAATGTTATTCTTTTTTATTGAATACGAATTACATTCGTTCAATGGACAGGTTATACTTATACCTTATACTACCGGGTGTTCCATCTAACTTTAGCGTGTTGAATACCTCGCTTGTTTTTATGATAGGAAAATATGTCAGAGTAAAAGATTATTCGAAGGAATAAAGAATGGGATAAAAATTTATCGTCTTATTTTTCAAGTTTTCGAAAACTTTTTATTTAATACAATTACATAATACATAGTTTCACCATCGTCATACCATAACTGAAGTCAAGATATATTCTTCAACCATCTTTAATACTATGACCTTCGTGTGACATTGCGTACGAAATATTCGTAAACATTAGGCTGATGGAAATAATGAAAGAATTTTGACAAAAGGATTTTTTGTCAATTTCTTGTGGGTTTATTGCTTACTATAGAGCAATTTGTACATTTTCTCCAGTAATAGGCTTCAATTGTTACTCTTTTATACTTATTACATAAAGTATATATTACATATAATATAAAAGTACAATATTTATTTATTCTTTTATTATAGGAAAATATGCAAGAGTGGAACATTCTTTCGTACGAGGGGGCAAATACTATAATGGGATAAAAGTTAATCATATATTTCAAAATTTCGAGGTTACGAAAGTTTGTTTTAATATATAGTTTCACTATCACTGTACCGTAACTGAGATCAAGATGGATTCAACCATCTTGAAAACTATGACCTTCGTGTGACATTGCATGAACGAAAAATTCATAATTACTGAGCTATTGGAAATAGTGAAAAAATTGACAAAAAGATTTTTCGTTAACTTGTTGTGGGATCATTGCTTACTATAGAGGACACAACAATTTGTGCATTTTCTCCATTAACAGGCTTTAATTGTTCTGTTTTATGTGATATTGAAACATTAGTTTATTAGAAGGGCAAATATTATAATAGGATAAAAATTGATCATATTTTTAAAAATTTCAGGAATAAGAAATTTTTTTAATACATAGTGTCGCCATCGCTATACCTCAGCTGAGGTCAAAATGTAACCAACCACTTACGATGCTATGACCTTCACGTGACCTTGTGTACGAAAAATTCGTAAACACGAAGCTATTGATGGAAATAGTGAGAGAACTCTGATAGAATGACTTTTTGACAATTTGTTTAGGATTATTTCTTAACCTCTAGCTGTATAACATCGTATGGGACTTATGGTGTAGATTATAACCTAATAAATATTAAGATTATTAAATTATATATAAGCTATTAAATATTATTCGATGTTAAACCTGTTTTCTTGTTCAATAGTTGAATTTTTGGTAATTTATAGAATACAGACAAATTTGGCAATAAGAACACAGTTTTGGAAATGGTATTGCAATCTTTACTGGCCCCCCAGAGTCGCCACTCAGGTGAAAAGTATTAATCCTTTACGGTCGAAGCAATTTTAATTCCAACATTAAGACTTCTCTTTCCACATTA
>JAQQRL010000574.1:0-10208 GCA_028453745.1 Agapostemon virescens | reverse complement strand
CATTCGATCTCGAAATCAATGAAAATGATCCAACGCTTATCCACCGTTTTCCGGTCGACGGATTCGATCGTGTCGCGATTCGCGGCCAGCGATGGGAACGATACTCGTCCGACCGACGTCGCGTCTTGAAATGCCGAGCGATTAATTAGTCCAATCGATTGAATTCTCGAATTTCGTTCTCGTTATTGCGGACACCCTGTATACGCTTGTCGTTTAACAATAGATTTTTCTGTAAAATCGTTATTAGAATAATTAAAGCACTTCGTTCGGGAAATAGACTCCGCCGTATTGCTTAGGATTACTTAGAATTAGAAGTATCGTCCGCCTAACTCGATCGTCCGGGGAATCGTGCCACGGCGAAGTTGCGATAAACGGCCGAGGCGATGCCGCGTTTCGCGACTCCACCGAACACCGTAATATGGTAAATGTAATTGACAGAGATCTGTCCGATTATCTGTCCCATCGTCGGCTAGAGACGCGCGTCGAGAAATCGAGCACACGGAGAAAAACCGTAGGAATCCTTCCGAACTGTACAGGGTGTCGAACCCGACTCGAGCGTCTTCGACATCGTCTCGTCGATTTCATCGATTATTATGCGATGATTATCATGTGTCTCTTTCGAACGAAACGATATCTTTTCGTCGGCATTCTTCTCTCTCGTAAAGGACGAGCGAGACGTTCGAGATGCTCGAGTTTGGCGAGACACCTCGCGCAGCGTGTCGCCCCGTGCCATTGAAAATACGAAATAGAAGCTGGTCAAAAAATACAAATGTGTACCGGTGTATGTGCGCCTGTCTGTCTGTCTGCTGTGTGTATGCGTGTGTGCGTAACCATGACCGTGTTACACGCGCAGAGATTCGTCGTTTCGCGATCACGTTTTGTACGATTTTTCTCTAATGATTCGGCTAGATCGCGCGCTAAAGCGAGATCCGAAACATACTTGCTATGGCTACGGGTTGCCATAGGGATGCGTGCCTGGCAACCGGCTACCGAACGACACCGCCGGTGTTAACGAACGGCAGTGCTACGTTAACGGTCGACGATACCTCGCTATCCTAAAAACGACTCCTGTGATTCGGTTTTCGGTTTTCGCTCGTCCACAGAGACCGAGGAGAATCCTCGACGAAGCGGCGTCGCGTCGATTTTTCGACGATTCTCGAGTGACACGGGTGGCTCGGCGAAAATCGTCCGGTCGTTCTAAAGTCTACCTAACGCTAGGGATTCGTTAACACGCGATTAATCTCTAAGGAAACTATAACAAAGTCGAACGGAAACTATATCCCGGCGCGGTGACGCGTCGAGCGCGCTCGTCTTTACGTTAATTATTGCGATTTGGTGTTCTGATTGCCGGGTGAGCGATAACGGGATCTCCTGTTCGACGAGATCGGTCGCGACTCCTGGTCCTGGGTGGGCATCGACGCGTCGACGGCCGCTTCGTCGGTCTCTTCGTCTCGTCTCGTTTCGTCTCGTCTCGTCTGGTCTCGTGGCCGTCGAAGCGTCGACGCGTCCAGGAGCTTCGATCGTTCGACGAACGACGCTTAGAAAAGTTGATTCTCGGTACGCTTACGCCTACGGATATTCCCTAGAAGGTCGGAGCCCCTGGTGCGAGGCCTTTCGTCGATAACGGAACACGCTGTTCTCGCGTATCGTCGCTCGAATCGTCGATCGACGACGACTTCCCGTAATTAACAAGCGGAACGATTGTCGTTGAGAGGAAAGCGAATCGCTTCGGCTACGAATAGGTGTTCTCGCTCGTCGCACCGGCGATCGAACGGCCGTTCTTCGCGCGAACCTCGCGATCGTCGGGCGTTTTGCTAGCGCAAGGCTCTGGCCGATACGGATCGGTGGAAACGATAACGTCGCGGACGCTGTCTCTTCGCGTGGTTGTACGTGCGTATCGATCCGACGGTAGGGGGGTTCGCGGCTGGGAGATCTCGCGCGATCGATCCGGACAGCTCGTTCCTCGCGAAAACCTCGGATCTCGCCTGAAATTCCGATCGCGTCCTCGCGCGACGAGCGAGCACCCGCTGTACCCCGTGCAGGGGCGTCGAGGGATGGTTCTACGCCCTCGTAACTCGATCGCCTTGCGCGCAACGCCGTTGGGAAGAGCATCCGCGCCCCTGCGAGTCGATTACCTGTACGTACGACGGTGTTGGTGCGATTCTGCGCCCCTGGAGGTCGATTATCCCGTATCCGACGGCGCCGAGTCGGTTTTACGCGCTGCCCGTTGCTACCGGTCGATCGGCCCGCGCACGTCGAACTTTCTACACCGGTTTCGGATTCTCGGGTCGCGACGGCGAGCTTTCTCCCCCGGCCGACGTCGAAAAGAGCGTCGAACTCGACGCGCGACAGCCGAGACTTTCCGAAACGGCCGAAGAATTCTAGATTGCCGACGCGACACGGACAAGCCAGCGGATACGCTCCTCCCCGGTACGCCGGGTCGCCTTCGACGGACGGAGGCGTGCGATCGACTCGGCTCGTCGATCGAGATCCACCACCGTGCTGGATTCAACGCGCGCGTCGGCTCCGAGGGTGAAAGATTCGTCGTTACAAAGAGAATAGACTCGCCGCCGCTGCCTTCGAAGCCACTCGAGCAACGGTGCTCCCTCGAAGGGAATCGTATGCTCTCCACGAGACTTTGAAACGAGATCAGCGCGCGTTCAGACGGACCCTTTCCCCGATCGAGTCGCCGAGTACACGGAAGTACAGATTTCGTTTCGGTGATATCGCGGAACGCGACGGAACGTTGGGTGTCCTTCGCGGACGTTCTCGAAGAAACCGATGTACGTTTATCTCCAGTCGTTTCTCGATCCATCCGGCGTCGATCGCGCCACCGCGGTTTCCCCTCGGCGATGGATGTTCGTCGACCGGCGCTACGAGCTCGCGCGCAACGATCCGCTCCTCGTCCATGGAATCCGTGCAATTTCCGCGGCGACGGATGAGAGCTGGTTCGAGTCGCACCCTGCAAAACGAGGACAATCGTCGGTCGAAAGAAGCGAAAGGGAAGAGAGCCGCGGAGAAGGAACGCGCGAAGAGGCAAGGCCGTTCGACTACCCTCAGCAGAAGAGCGGAGCCTCCGGCTGATTCCACCAGTGTGCCGCGAGAAGCATGTACAGTTCCTGATCCTGAACGGTGTACCCGGGTGGCGGCTGCGAAGGCAAAGGCGGTGGGATCGGTGGCAGCAGAGAGTAGGACGGCGGCGGTGGCGAAGGCGACTGGGACTGCGAGAAGGTTGTCGCGGCGGAGAGTGGCGTTGCCGGCGTGGTCGGCGTTGTCGGCGTTGTCGGCGTTGTCGTGCTCACTGCCAGAGGAGGCTCTTCCTTCGCCGGAGATCAGAGCACGCAATCGAACATAGCCAGCGACCGAGTGATCAAGTCATCCTGCAACACAAATATCCTCGGGGATCAAGCGGTCGGGTTGGTTTGCGCGCCAGCAACATTCCGTTCCGAAGAAACCGGCTCCAACTCGGTACCCCTTGCCACTCGACCCTCGCGCGACACCCTGCCGCATCTAAACACGGCGCACGCTTGTTAGCCAGCCCCTAGACGCCCTAGACGTCCTAGACGCCCTAGACCCGACACACTTGCCAGCTATAGTCCGTAGACGCCCTAGACCCGGCATACTTCGCCGCTACCCTTGTTCGCTGCACCTTGGAACGTGGTGCAAGCATCCTCGCGAGGCACTCGTCGTGCTCGGCCCGAGCCCGTTGCACTCGTTTGCAACGGACGGCGGGCAAACCAATTTTAACCCTTTGCGCTCGAAGCAATTCCATTCCAAAATTTAACCCTTTGCGGACGGAGTCGCCCGACGAGCGAAAAGAAAATATTCACGTCGCACGTTTGCATTATAAAAACTAGAGCTTTATTCAAATAACTATTTCATAAAATCCAACAAAATCATCGCTAAAGGTCTCTCATTTCATTGAGAGGTAATTTGACTTATTGGACTAGTATACTCATGCGTATCTTATCGTTTAGAACGACAGACGTAAGCCAGCCGCAGCGCGTGAATTGGGCGGCTATATGCCGACACTTGTCCGCAAAGGGTTAAACTATATTTTTACCTGTAATAATAGCTCCAGCGTATACGGTTTGCTTCCTTTCCCGCATACGAAATTAATTGCCAGTACTCGCAACGCTGAAATTTTGTATCGATTTCTTAACCGCAACGCAGCGATGTTAAAGTTGCTTACACAATGTTGTGGCGTCCTAGAAGCGTCGTTCGAGCGCCAAGGGTTAACCGAACAGCCACGCGATTTCGATCGCCCGTGACACTTTCGATCCGCGAAGGATCCACGAGGAAGAGCTATTTTGTTCGTTGGTCGAACCAATTAACATCGAACCGCGTATATTTTGGACCGTTAACCGGGCGCCTTTGTTGCACGAACGAGGATAAACTGGGTCGAGCCGTGTACGTCTAAATAATCGAATCATCGAATAAACGTAACGGCTAGCAGGGTACCGTTGGGAGGGACGAGAGCCCGTAAAGCAGACGATATTTCAAGTTTCCTCGGTACTGCCGAGAGTAAGACAGTACGTAAAACGGTATTCCGCAGGGTGGAACACCGGGTATTATAGGCTCCGTTTGACAAACGACCGGCAATAAGGTCGGATCGGAATGGGTTCCGCGAGATCCTGAGGGAGGACGGATCGCGGTACCGGGACCTCCATTTTAAATGGAGAAGCCGGAATCTCGTGGGCCACGGAGCAAAAGACGTCGCGCGCTTCGGGCGTACCTTCAAGCAGCTCTCGATAAATTCTTCGATCGTAATTACGCCGTCCTGGTTCAGGTCCAGCTTCTTGAATACCCTGTCCAGCTGTTCCCTAGCTTTCCTCTCCTCCTCGGCGTGGTGCCGCCTTCCCATCAGCTCGTGCACCGCCGTCACCACTTCTCCCAGCTCGCCTCTCGTGATGCAACCGTCCCCGTTGATGTCGTACAGCTTGAACGTCCATCGCAGCTTCTCGTAGATGCTGCCTCGCAGCAACGTCGACAGAGTGACGAGCAGATCCTGCATCGAGGAGAGAATCCAGCGTTCTTAGACCGTTCTCAAGCGCAAACGCCGGCAAACACACTCTCTCTCTCTCTCTCTCTCTCTCTCTCTCGTCTAATCGCGACGCGCCGCTTTTCGGATCGTCTCGAATTTCTGCAATGAAATCGTTCGCGATTTTCCCGCTGACTTGTCCGTCGAAGTTTGCGAACTTGCTCTCGGCCCCTCCCGCGCGGCTCTATCTCTTTCCACGAGCGCTGGATTCGCTCCCGACGAGCTTACAGATCAGGGTAGTCCTTGGCCGCGGAGGTCGAACGTTTTCCTCTCGAATTTTCACGATGTTACCGCCGTAAATTGGAAATTGCGCGGAACTTTGTTTTCCGTGGCTCTTTCGACGGAGAGACGCTGCTCCGCTCTCGAGGCACGACCCTTTGTCGGATGCAGCGTCGTACACGGTATTTACATATTTTACGAGGCAACGAGTAAACGCTGTTGCTCGGCCGACGCGCGTCGTCCTCGTCTCTGCGCGAAATTCGAATCGCGAACTCTTGGAGCTTTGAAAATTTCGAGGGGCAACACCGGAAACGATCGAAAGTCGAAAAATAAGGAGCACCCTACTACGAGTTCGTCGGAAGCACGTCGGCGAACCGTGATAGATCGGTTTAGAGTGAATTACCCTGAAGCTGATGGCACCGTTGCAGTTTACATCGAACGCCTTGAACACGTAATGGGCGTAGAGGCTGGAGTCTGGAATTCGTACGGGGTCGCCGTTAACTAATTACGCAAAAACGCTGGTCTTTATTTAATTGGAACTCACTGCCATGCGGGAAGAACTTGGCGTAAATGTCCTTGAACGAGTCTTCGTGCACGACACCCTCCGGACACTCCTGAAATCACAGTCGAGATCGAGTCGACGTCGACGAGCCGTCCTTCGACGCGATCGCGATCTCACAAACGGTCGTCGACGTAACTATTGGGTTGTTCGGAAAGTGATTTCGTTTCTTTTTGTGAAAATGTAAGACAATTTTCGTATAATGAACAAATGTTTTATGAAATTATATGTTGGCCATTCTGGTCCAATACCTTTTGCCATCTTTCTGGCTGTAGCATGATTCCACGCTTATAAAATTGTTGGTCTTTGCTGGCAAAAAACTGATCGAGGTAGTTTTTCACCTCCTCATTTGAAGTGAAGATTTTACCGTCTAAAAAATGTTTCAGTGACCGGAACAAATAATAATCCGAAGGTGCCAGATCTGGAGAATACGGTGGGTGTGGCATTGTATCCCATTCAAGCTGTAAAAGCTTTTGCCTTGCTATATCAGCTCTCAAAACATGTAATGATTATGCGGTTTAAGTGTGAAGTTGAGTGCAAAAAAATACAATTAAATCCTCATTCGGAAATTACTTTCCAAACAACCCAATAGAATCTTTGCTTCGGGGGGGCACGAGACCCCTGATTTTTGCTCGAAACGGTCCCCGTCGGATATCCCCGCGCGTACGTTTCGCATCGCACGCGTTGAATGGTTTGTCGTGGGAACGAGAGAGAGAGAACAAGGATCTACGAGGACGGATGGCTGCGGCAGCATTTGGAAAAACGGAAAACGACGCGCAAGTTCGAAACGTGGACGTATCGGTTTATTGCTCGAGATTCGGGGAACCTTGAACGGTGGAAGAAAAATGAGAGAAAGAGAGCAGGAGAGAGGCCGCGCGTGCGATCGAGGACAAATGGTTTTAAACGTATAAGAAGGTCCTGCGGAGGTCGCGCGGGTCGTTCGGTTCGCTTCCGGTGCGGAGAGCTATTCAAACTATACCGGGTGGAGCGGTATTTCGTATAGCGATCGCGAATAAATACAGTGATTCTTATTAATATTCGGACATTGTGCTATTCAAACAATTGTTGCCAGTTTCGATCGTTTGCAATAGTAAATTTGGTGTTCTTGTTTTATAATATAACAAAACATTCATTGTAGTTTGTAATAACATACATTTTATTTGTTTGTTGCACATACTTTTCTTAATATCACACAGTGAACTAAATTATGTCGAAATTTATCGTCGCAGAAATATGCGGACACATAACTTATGCTCGCATTTCTTGCGAATAACGACACACCATTGCCGTTTGTTTACAAACATATTATCGAGCAAGATGAAGAACACGCTTCACGATATCAGTTACTGTTCGAAAGCCGTTCGGATCAGTTAGAAATTCTAAGTATGTGATGAAAATGAAAAAATACTTCATTTGACGAACAAAAATTAGTAATTTTTTACAGAGAAAAAGAGAAAACGTATCGGGAAGTTGGTAATTTTCTAAAATTAAGTAAGAGCACCGTAGCTGATATTATACGGAGATATAATGAAGAAAATCAAATTGAATCAATTCCTCGGAAAGGCCGACCACAGATGCTTTGCGACCGAGAGAAACGTATTATTTTGAGAAAAGTAAAAGTGAACCCTGGTTTAAGTGTTCCAACATTAAGTGCTGAATTATTTCAAGAGATGGGAAAGAAAGTTCATCCAGATACAATACTTCGGGTGTTGAAAACAGATGGGTATAATGGTAGAGTAGCGCGTAAGAAACCGTATATAAACGAGGCGAATCGCAGGAAAAGATTTGCTTTTGCAAAACAATATGTTCACGAGGAAAAATCTTCGTAGAATAATGGAATTTTCGCTGATGAAAGTAAATTTAATTTGTTAAGAAAAGTATGTGCAACAAACAAATAAAATTTATGTTATTACAAACTACAATGAATGTTCTGTTATATTGTAAAACAAGAACTCCAAATTTACTATAGCAAACGATCGAAATTAGCAACAATTTTTTGAATAGCACAATGTCCGAATATTAATAAGAGTCACTGTATATTGCGAACAGTCTCGAGCGGCATTGTTTCTTCGGCGCGTGTCGAGAATTCGAGAATTCTTTGCCGCGGCAACGGGTGGGATTTCGTTGCGAGTAAACGTTGCGATACGGAGGGGTCGATTCGCATTTCGGGGGCCTCGACCTAATCGCGCCAATGCGAACAACCTCGCGAATTTCGCACAAGCGCCGGGTACGTCGATCGACCGTCGAGTCGACGATCGAATCGCACCAAACGAAGTTAACGAAACTAATGAAACGCGTTCACTCGATTTCCGATGGCCGGGTCGTATCGATATCGACGGGCCGACTCTCTGAAGGTAGAACCGTTCCCGTCGATGGCCTGATTCGGAGACTCGACGAGTCCGAGGAACAACGAACGGGAAACTGATATTTCGAAAAATGAAGATCCCGCACACCGTGCCGAAGAACGTGTTCGAGGTGTACAAGTACGTAATGGAAACGTTCTCGAACGAGCGGACTCTCGAAAGGCCCGCGCGGGACTCGATCTGGATAAACGATCGGCTCGTTCGTCCGTGTTCGTCCAAAAAATGTGTAAACGCTGTATTTCAGACTCTCGAAAGATCGCCGATACTCGAGTTGCGATCGTTTCGCAATCATACATAGTACGATCATAAACCTACGCGCATTTTGAAGTTCGAAGCTTTTACTTTCGGTGGGTTACGTTAATTTTCCTCCAAGACGTTTTTGCGACGGCTGGAAAATCAAAAACCCGTTTCTCCTGGAAAATACTAGAAACCGAACGTTTCCAAGAATTTTCAAAAACGTTGCTCTTCGCGGCGATACTTTAAAAATTAAGGTGCAACTTCTTTTCGCTGTTTTATGGGACACGAACGAGGAACAAGTTCGCGATGTAATTTATACCGCCGTAAAGCTGGCGGTACAGCCCTCGTTCCAAAGTCGATAAAACGACTAAAAGAAATCGTACATCAATTTTTAAAGCACCGTTGCAAAGAGGAAGCTACGATTTTTTAACGCATGTGGGTCACGATCGCGGATAAAATTTGTCAAAGTTCCCACGGGCGTTCGAACGCGCGGCATTTTCGAGAGAAAACGCGTCCACGTAACGAGAAAAAATCGTAGAATAAAAGGAGCTAAGTGTCGCGAAACTAGAGGCTTCCAGCTTTAAAACGGGTCCAAATTTATCATCGTACGATCGATCGTTGCGAAACGGTCGCGGTTCGATTACAGCCAATTTTTTGAGGATCGAGCGTGCGGCGTTGAAATGCTTTTTGCGTTCGCTGTACACGGAGTCTCGAACGAAATAAACGATACGGTAAGACGTCGTTCGATAACGTATAAATACGTTGTTGCTCGTCTCGCGTCGAAATCGATCGTCTCCGTTGAAAAGAGAAAAGGATCGAAACGAGTAAACGAGTTTCTTTCTTCTGTTTCGAGATGCTCCTACGAAACGACGCGACTATCGAGCGAGGCGGAGCGGACGCTTCGCGCGGAGGATCCTCTCTGGGACGAAAACGGATTGCCGAGCCTGAGGAGGCTCGCTCTTCTCGCCATAGCCGCCGCCTGGAAGGATAATCCGCTCCTGAACGAGCTACCAACTTGCGAGGACAGGAACGAGCTGATCGAGCTCCTGCCCGTCGACCTGCCTCTCGAACTCGCCGTCGCGAAGATCGAGGAAGAGCGCTACTGGGAACGATGCTCGAGAAACAAGTAACAGATTATCCTGTGTAAGGGAGGGAAACCACCGAAAACCGTTTTGCCGAAGGGAAACTTTACATAAAAATGTTCGTAAAAATCCGCGTTGCTGAATTCGAACGAATTCGATCGGATCGAAGCGAAGGAGGCTGCGCGAAACGTTGGACGAGATCGTCGAAGAGTCGTAAAATTTCGGATTCGTTGCAGGTGGGAAACCAACGAGCTGGCCTTGCACGGGAATTCGTGGCGACAGCGGTACTGCGAGGGTGTGCTCTGCGAATATCTCGAGAGTCTCGAGCCAAGTTTCTTCGAGACGCAGAGGGACGAGTGCGAGAGAACGATCAGCTTCGTAAGAAGTTACGTGCACGCGATAAGGATTCGTTCCCTCCGACCGACCAGGCGAGCAATCTGCGGCAGAAAACTTCCCAGCAGTCCAATCTCCGTGTTTTATCCATTCTAACGAGCTCGAGGGCGAGTCGCGTTATCGTCGTTCTCGCGGCACTCGTACCGCGGTTTTTCTACCGATCGGAGATGTCCTCCGAACACGGTCCTGATCTACTTTTGCGACTCTGGTCAGCCTGTTCTACTTCCGAAACAGGAAACGGTAGAGATTGCCCCGCGGGGCACCGTTCCAGCACCGATAGCGACCAAAGGGCCACGCCTGTCGCTAGCAAACTC
>JAQQRL010000573.1:0-10213 GCA_028453745.1 Agapostemon virescens | reverse complement strand
CGATATTCATTAATAATTTTGATTATTTCTTGTAGCGTCTCTCAGCGCCCAGTAATAATAGAAGATCGATGAGTTCACTTTCCCCAAATAGGGACAAAAGAACGACAGTCGGTGTTCATTAAAAACAAAGAACTTATTTGGAAGCATCTGGAAAGGACAATACCATCTTCGTGGATAGTTTGCGAGAATCGAGAATTTAGTGTACACATCTTCTACATACTTATCTTAGTTTAAACGTTGCAATTGATGGCATGGGACGGTAGATGTTTGGCAGGATTGAAAGCAATTCGTTAACGTAATTCATGAATAATTTTGATTATTTCTTGTAGCGTCTCTCAGCGCTCTACAATAATAGAGGACCGCCGACTTCACTCTTCTTAAATAGAAATAAAACAACGACAGTCGGTGTTCATTAAAAACAAAGAATATTTTTGGAAGTATCCGAAAAGGTTAAAGTGAAGAGGAAGGGGGAGCGTTTCGTCCTGAGTCTGCTACAGGACTCGAGGCTAAAACTACCTAGCAGATCCTACCATAGACGCAGAAATATCGAAAGGCTGTTAAAGACAGTATTTATATATGAATCGAAGGCAGAGCAGATACTAGCGAGAAAGTCTCGTCCTACTGTCCCTCTATCGGTGAACGCAGGAGCTAAAGCTGCCACACGTTAATAAATTCTTCGATCGAAGAACAGACAACGATACGGTAAAATGAATGTAAAAGACCAAGCACAAAATGAACAATACTGAAAGTAAAAGGACGAGATACAAGTTTAAAAAGTTCCCAGATAAAATGCAAAGAACGACAGTTTACCAAATATAAATACTGCTGAAAATGTAAAGACTAGCCCCGAGCCGCAATTGTTACTTTGCATTCAAATCCGCAGTCTAACAATAACCGTGTTACAACAGCAGACTGTGGGTGAGATTATCGTCACTTCATATTTCCAGCAGCTATTTTTCTTTTTACCCTGAAGAGACCGAAAACGAGTTCGCTCCGACGCGTTTTTCATTTCTAAAAAGAAACAAAATTCCGAGCACCAAGTGAATTCAGAGTACGTTATGCTTTTTCCATTTGGAAAATCTGAAAAACACGACGGAGGGAACTCATTTTCACCCTCTTCAAGCGAGAAAAAATGGAGCTAACACTGAATGCTTTGGCGGAAGATCAAATCCACTACTTTGCAGTCTAGAGGCCGGAAAATATTTTAAATATTTTTGCGAATCCTTGCAACACGAACGAAATACTCGCAAACAGGTTCCAAGCGTATCCTGTATTAACACTTTGACTGCCATGTCACCCACATATGGGTGACAGAGTAATTTGTCCATTTTTAAAAATAAATTTGTACATTAATATAATCGTTGCACTACATTTAGTTGAAATCTGGAGAATAGAAGGTCGAAGGATAACTATGTGTCGTACATTTAAAATTTGAAATTGTTGTTTCATCAAATAAATTACTTTGATTTTGTGTAATTTTTGAGGTTGTTGTTCTGGCAGTTAAAGTGTTACTTAACACTTTATCGACCGGAAGCCTATTAATAGGCTTTTCAATATTCGCACTGTATCAAAATGAAGGTTAAAATTCTATTTTTACATTCCAATTTGTAACAACATTATTAGACAATATTATTGGGAATGCATGTCAGCGTTGAAAGAGCCATTAAAAAGTTTTCAGTCATGGATCATGGGCCTTACAAAAATTCTGAAATAATCGCCGGTCGATAAAGTGTTAAATCCTAATCAGTTTGTTCGATGAATAACGCGCAAAATCAGCGACGCAACAACCGAATTCTAATCCGCGCTTCGTTCCGATCGCGTATAACCGTTCATCTATTTTTCAGCACGATATCTTCGGCTCAAAGTACAATCGTACCGTTAACATTTCCAATTAACAGGCCGCTTCCTCGCGGACCGAAAAGATCATTCTCCCCCAGCGAGAAATTACCGAGGATTGTAAATCATTCGTTGATCGAACAAAATCCGAAAAAGGAAAAGAAAGACAGCTCGAAGAAACTTCCTCGATCGTCAGCCTCCACAAAGAGAGCCACGAGAAGATGCTCCCATCGGTGCCCGGACATAGATACCGGTTTTAAAGGTGTTTTAAGTCCCGGCGAATGTTTCAAGGTCGATTCCTCGAGTACCGGAACGTCCGTCGCAGTGGCGTACGTCAGCTTCGTATGTGGGTCAACCGTACAAAAATTAATACGAGGAGCTTGTTAGTAACGGTGAGAAGAAATCTGGCTACCAATAACGCTCGACCGGGGCCCTCTGCCCGAGCGTATTTGCTTCTTTTTCCTCTGTTCTCTCTCATTGTCTTTTTTCAGCCTTTTTTCATCACGCTCTCGTATTCCTCGCGGCCCTCCCAGTTCATTTAGCCGCGTTGCCCCTGCAATGGGTCTTATATCCATGCAAATTGATTGTTACTGGCCATTACACACGCGGCGCATCGACGCACACCGGCTCCGACCGAATTATACTGATTTCTACACCGCGTCACGGACGAACGTGCCTTAAACGCGCGCGAGAAAACGGCTGACACTGTTCTCCAAACGACAGTTTGTGCGCACAAATTTTTTTACATCGAGCAACTCGAAAATCGAATTTAATAGACGACATTTTTAGAGTCGTTAAGGATTGTTTCGCTTTTAAACCGATCTCAGACGATGCTTGCTGTTTCAATTAATTTTTGCTATCATACTTCGATGTTTCGTAGTCGAAATTGTTTTGCAAAATTGACAAGTGTCTGAGGAAAGATCACCGTCATTTATTTGCGTATCGCACTATCCAATTTTGCAACGAAGTACTAGCAAACCGATCCCCGGTTGGTATCGGAATTATACTGATTTCTATACCGTTTCATGGTCAAACATGTCTTAAATGCGCGCAACAAAATGGCTGACACTGTTTCCCAAACACCAGTTTGTGCGAACAAATTTTGTTTAAACCGAGCAACTTGAAAATCAAACTTAAAAGTCGACATTTTTAGAATCGTCGAGCATCGTTTCGCTTTTAAACCGATCTTAGACGATGCTTGTTATGTAAATTAATTTTTGCTATCATACTTCTATGTTTCATTGTCAGAATTGTTTTGCAAAATTGACAAGTGTGTGAGGAAAGATCGTCGACATTTATTTGCGTATCGCACTATCCAATTTTGCAACGGAGAAAGAGGAAACCGATCCTCCGGCTGGTATCAGAATTATTCTAATTTCTATATCGTTTTATGGACAAACATGTCTTAAATGCGCATAAAAAAAGGAACTTTTTAAATACTTTTTATTTGAGCCACACACAAAAAATTTCAAAGACGAATCTGGTAGATTTATGATAATTATACGCATGCAGAAAAATTCATTAAAATCGATCGACGTACACACGAGCTACGTGCCATCGAAAATGGTGAAAATTGCAATTTTTCACGATTCTTGATCAGTTTCTGCTTAAACTACAGAAATTCTTACATCTTTCTACGCGTGCCATTTTTTCCCGCGTCAATCGATTTCGGTGAGATTTTCAGCATGTCTATAACTAACACAGTTCTGAAAAACGCATATTTTAAATTTTCATTACGAGTTGAAATAAAAATGTTTTGAAAAATGTTTTTTCTACTTTCCCACGTAATTTCTAGTAATTAGAATTATTTCAAAACTATGTTTGCATATCATTTAGTAAATCAATGCTGCTAGTTGCTCCAGAAAAGTCAAGTCGTTTGGTTCAATTTTGAAAAAGTTATTTAGGTTTGAAGAGTGTACGAATACTTTCGTGCACTACTGTACACTAATAAAAATTGCACAAAATCCAAATAAATTAATTCTTGTCACTTTTATAAGACAATATATATTAGCCAAGTTTACTGCTCGGTAGGTTTAGTGTTAATATATAGTTCTAATAATAATTTTAATAATAAAAATTGGTAATCAATATGTTCTCTACACTATATACATTTTTCATTCATTCTTTCTAATAATTCCTAACTAAAATAACCATTTGTAGCCAATCTAAACTTACAGCACCCACTACGAGATATCTCGTAGCTGGCAGTTTTGGTACAGACGCTTACTACGAGATATCTCGTAGTTGGCAATCAATGGGTTAACAGTGTTCCCTTATCGCGAACGTGATTGCGCGACAATACGTTCGAAGATACGGAATTCTCCGAAGGAAACGACCTGTTCGACGCACCGGTGCACCGATGTAAACTTTTCAGTCTGCCGTATGAAAAATTGAGCGCGGCGTAACGAACTATACCGCGAAAGGCCGCGGCGGTAGCGTCGTTAGTCGTCGAGGGAAAATTAGGTTCGCCGGGCGTGCTCGACGAAGTTTCGATGAAGAAACCCGGCGCGGCGGCGTTCATCAAAGTTGCGAGGCATCAATTAGTCGTGCGATAATTAGCGACAGCGTTGCTCATGCGCGAACCATAATAAAGTAGTTTTTACACGGCCGTGGCGGCACCGCGGCGAGTCCTCGTTGCGCCGCCAGGCCTTTGTTCGTTCGGTAGCGTCGTCGTTAACGTCCGCTAATTTTATTGCACTATGCCGGCCACGAGATGCATCCTCGTTGCGCACACGTCGTCCATCGTCCCTGGATCGGTGGCTCGATCCCAGGATTGATCGATTGGAAGGCCTCTGCCGAGCAGGTTTCCCCTCTTTTTCCTTTAATCCGTCGGCCGGCGCGGTGCGCGCCGGTTAAGAATCGCTGAAAAAACCGCATTGTTCGATTTGAATAACGACTCGCTGCCAAGTTCGAGATCAGCGGGGACGATCGATTGGTATCGTACCGTGTTTCTTGTCCTATCCGGGGAAAATCGTTCGGCTATTAGCCGCGATTTTCCTCTCGGTTCCCTTGAGAACACGGCGACTTTATGTCCGCGGACTGGTTTCGCAGATCGTGCTGCGCCGATAATTGTGCGCTGCAATAAATCGAGCCAGCTGTTTATAAATTTTTAAGTATAGGTGCCGGCTCCGCGCAAGTGTCGCCGCGAAAAATTTCAAGGACTTCCTTAGGCCGTTCGCGATGAAAAAGAAAAAAAGACGTTGCGTAACTAGGCCAAAATTGATCGATCGTTTTCCTTTTTTCTTTCGATGGAAACCGAACCGTTGCTCCGTTACAATTAGTCGCCGTTGGTTGTCTCGTATATTTTGAAGCGTCCGTTTGCGAGTCGAGTCTCTTGCCGAGAGGTTGATCCAGAATTTTCTTGCCGAACCCGTGCAAAATGTGTACCGATTTTTCTTTTATACGAGCGTTAACGGGCAGCGTCTATCAATTTGCACGGCTGCGCGCGCACTTGTTGCTCGGGAATGTTTTTATTTCACGTACCACTTTTTGACCGCTGTCTAATAATTTGTATACGTAGGTATACTGTTTCTCCAACTTCTTCGCGGCGACAGGCTAATAATTTGCACAGCTTCTCCACAACGGCGGCCGAAAGTGTACAATCGTTCCACAGATTATCGCGTTCTCGCTTCGCACTCTGAAATCGATCGAATTCGACGACCAATCGTCGCGAGCAACGATCAAACATATGTTACACCGTTGTTCGCGATAAAGCGTTGCGTTGAAATAGAACCTGAACGTGTCACGTTAGAAGAACGAGAAGTACAAGACCCAAGTTGAAGGTTAACCCATAAGCGATACAATTTTTACTACGATACCATTTAGTATGTAATTTAAAACTGAAATGGTCAAAATGTTTTTAAAAAGTCGCAGAAGCTTGATAATTACGATTATCGCACAATTTGGTAGCGACAGAGTACAGAAATTTGTTGGCGTCACGAGAGGTGTACCAAGGTGTACGAATAAGAGTTGAATCGTTTACGAATGCAGAAATCGGTTAGTCTTAATGTTGCTAATATGTCACCATTCGTCCCCAAAGAGTTAAAATTAGCAAGCGTAAATAAAAAGAAAGAGATCTAGATGCATGCATAGTTCCCTTCGGTGTTAAAATAATTCATCGCAAACGCAGCAAACGTTGAAACAGGCTTCACGATCGAAGCTTTTCTTTTCGTATGATGAAACAATCTAGAATCTCAATGTCTCGTATACATCATTATTCGTCCCTAAAGAGTTAAAATTAGCAAGCATAAATAAAATGAAAGAGCAGAGATCAGGGTGCATCCATAGTTCCCTTCGGTGTTAAAATAATTCATCGCAAACGCAGCAAACGCTGGAATACGTTTCACAATCGAAGCTTTTCTCTTCGCATGGTCGAACAATTTAAAATCTTAACCCTCTATGGGCCGAATTTTTGTTTTTACTCCAAAAGAATTGGGGGAACGAAAAATCAGAAATTACAAACCTATATATGCAAATGAAGAAAAATTTTTCCGTTTAAACAATTTTATTGCAATATATTCACTATATGACTTTCAGGTAACAACGGCCTATAAAGTTTGCACTTCTCTGCATAAAAGCTTAAGCGTGAAATTCCATAAAACAATTTGCACTTGACGTTAAACATTTTATTTTTGAAATCTCTTTGTTGGATCACATTGCAGTGCATACATATTGGTATAGTCAATTATATTGCTTACAATTTCCTTGTCAAATAGTTTTCGAAAATAGGTCACAGGAGAATGGGGTGCTTCGGGGACATTAGGGCAATCTCCTTTCCAAGAACGATAACAACTATTATTATTCGTTTGGAATCGTGGTTGCCAAACAATTCTTTGTGGTCCTGCATCTTCCTCATCTGACGAGGATCGAGTACTAAATTCTTCGTCACTGTCAATGACATTTATCCGACGTCGGGGAAATACTATTACATCTTCATCGGATCCGGAATCTAATAAGGAATCATCGGATCTATTACCGCTAATGCGTCTAATTCTAATTCCTCTGTTATTTCTATTTGATTTTGTATTCATATTTTGGGTATATGATGTATAAATCTGAAAACAGGAGAAAGCATAAGCTTTATCCTAAATGTACCGAAATCTGCCATAATAGCCCACTGTAACCTCAAAGTTACAAAACTGTATCATAAGAAAACAGTAACAAATTGAAAATTGAAATGCAAACAAATAGGTTGTTATTGATATACGAACCCAGAGCTATTATGTGCACTATTTTTAGTTTGGTAATCACTGACAAAAGCTCAAATAATATCAATTGGATCAAATGGTTTCGATTATTTTTACTGCAGACAGTTTGCACAGCATTTATTTTGTTATTTCAGGTTGATGAGTCTAGCAACGGTCATAAATATTAATACTGGTTGTCTTGGCAACGTTATAGAATTAAGATTTATGCGCCATCTCATGAAAAAAGCTATAATTATTTGGTAAAATGTCGTTACATTAAAATGTGACCTGAAAGTTACACGGCCCAAAGAGGGTCAAATAACCCTTTTCAGAAGCTTTATTTTACAATGATTGAAGTTGCAAAATCGTCTTTGCAGAAGTCGAATGAATGGATTTCTATATTGAATCATACATTCTAGTAAAAATTGCACAAAATCTAAATAAATGAAATCTTGTCAATTTTTATAAGACTATATATACTAGTCAATTTTAATGCTCGGTAGGTTTAGTGTTAATATCGTCGTTACATCACAATTCATCCCCAAAGAGTTAAAATTAACAATCATAAATAAAATGAAAGAGCAGAGGTCAGGGTGCATCCATAGTTCCCTTCGGTGTTACAATAATTCCTGGCAAACGCAGCAAAGATTGAAATAAGCTTCGCGATCGAAGTTTTTCTTTTCGCATGATCGAACAATCTAAAATCTCAATATCGCGTATACATCAACATTCATCTCTAAAGAGTTAAAATTATCAAGCGTAAATAAAAAGAAAGAAGAAAGAGATCGAGGTGCACCCACAGTTCGCTTCGATGTTGAAATAAATCCTCGCGGACCCATCCTCGCGAACGCAGCGAACGCTGGAATACGCTTCGCGATCGAAGCTTTTCTCTTCGCATGGTCGAACAATCTAGAATCGAGCACAGGCGAATAAGAGCAGCGAGATTTTTGCAAAATCTTTGCCGGGAAAAAATGCATCGGCGAGAGCGGGTAACGGGCACGAGGCATTTTTCCCTTCCGCTTTTAACGTATTCCAGTCTACAAAGCGGCTGGAATTCAAGCGTGACTCTATAGACGTCCAGTTAATATAAAAGCGTTCACGCACACGGTAGCGCGTAATACAATTCAATCGAGTGCATACGAGTGCAGCACACGCGTGCACCGGGGGGACCGTCGCGAACGTGTCGGCTGTCTCTGTGCGTGGCAGAGTTGCAGGGAGTCGAGGAACTCGGGGCACGAGGCCTGTGTGTTTCGAAACTTCGTGCAAACGTTTGTTTATGCCCACATTCTCGGCCGGGGAAACTGATAAATTAATCTCTCATGCTAATACATCCAGCCGGGCTGACACACAGGCCGCGCGGACTTCGAAAGCGCCCAGGCGATTTCGTTTCCACGTCGATCCCCCGGCATTAATTCTCGATCGCTTCCGGATTTCGTTCGGAGCTCTGGAAAATAACCGCGCGTGCTCGTACATTATATTCCAGCGAAAAGATCAACAGAAAGCCTTTGCTCCCGTTGCAAGCCTCCTCGCAATCGCTCGTTTCTGATTTTCCGATCTAGACCCTATGGATGCACGATTCAACCCTTGCACCGCCGTTCTATCTAACTCCTAAGTTCTCGAAAGAAGAAATAAATATGTAAAGAGAAAGGGGTTACTGTAAGAAATAATTTTCAAATTATCGATTTCAGATTGGTCCGTATTGTTGTTAACTATTGGATATTTTGTATATTTTCTCCCGGCAAGATTGAACCAACGCAGTACGAATCTGCGGAGAAACGATGAAACGTCCTTAACCTCTTAGGTACGATGCGTCACTATAGTAGCTTTCAAGGATGTCATTTTATGTTACGACGCGCCATTATAGTGGCTTGAGCACACTCAATTCTATTATTAATTATTACAGTAAATTAGTAGAGTTCAAGCATATATATCGTATCTTTAAAAAAAATTATAGTTTCATTATCAGAAATTTCATTTCAACGTGCTCTGCCGTACAGAGAAACGGCCCTGCGAAAAATTCAGCAGGTTAAAACAGGTTAAAAGTTCGAAGGCAGCCCCGATTACTTGGTTGCAGCTCGCCCACCGATATTTGGCCAACAGGTCTTTAGCATTAATTTTCTGTGATAAAGTCGCACAGTAAAGACATTTCTCTCATCCAGTCAAAAATAAAACATTTATTAGAAATAAAGCGGTGCAATTATTTGTATTTAGACTCCATAATCCCAATATTAACAACTGGAAAACAAAGTCGTGCATGACATTTTCGCAAAGAAACTCGCAAATTTTTCAAACAGCTTGCATGTTACGCGAAAGGCTAAAAATTTTAATCGACACGTTATTTTTATAATTTATTGTTGATAGACGGAGTATTCTCGTCCTCAGCAGAGGATCGGCAAAAAGGGGCCCGGTAATTTCTTCACAATCGTTGCTACGTCCATCCTAATGAACAAATGCGTTGTCGAGCAGTCTACGATTTGTTTCTAGAATTTTCGAGGAGCCGGTTTTTAGCGATTTTCCGTTTTCGCACGGTACAATGCTAATAATAGTGTTTGAGCGATGCGAGCAGAGTTTCTAGAGACGTTGTGGAACGGTACATTTTCGATCCGTGGTGTAATAATCGAGTTCTGATGGCGATGAGCACAGAGAGGTTCCGTTCCGGAGGCTGCCGGACGACTAATGACGAAAGAAAGTTTATGCGCAGCGCGATTCGCGGATTATTTCGCCGGCAGCGGAACATGGTATAGTTCTGGGGACGATCAACGACGATACCGTAGGGTCTAATGTCAAGGACACGTCCGGGGGCCGATCCCGAACGATCGTAAACGAGTTTGGTCGCGCGGCGGCGGCGGCAGCGGTCAGTCGACAGGCCCACGGAACACGGAAAAGGAGAAGTTGGACGGCAAACGGACTGATGGACTTTCCCATGCTCCACCTCCGCGGGTGAGCCGTAAACGTCTTGTCTTTCGATTTAAATGTCCCGGCATCTACTTGGGTTGGGCACATCCAACGGTCGCGGCCACTGCCGCGCCCTCGAGCGTCCCCGACGTCTTACAACGGTCGCGCGGTAATCTAAAAACCAGTTTCATCGGCCAAAACTCTATTCATTAACGCTAAACCTACCACAGCGGGTCAAATAACCCTTTCCAGATCTCTCATTTCAGAATTATCGACGTCGCAGAATTTCCTTCGTT
>JAQQRL010000572.1:0-10224 GCA_028453745.1 Agapostemon virescens | reverse complement strand
TTTCATTTGAAAATTGAAATCTATAACTGAATATTGTAGCAATGTTTGAATTGACAAGTCGTGGAGCCAGCAAAAACATTTTAAGCCAGTTGAAATCATTAATTATTTACGTTACGCCCAATGAAAAGATCAGCGATGATCTCGGTGAAGCGAACACAGCAATGTGCAGAAAAATTTATACGCAAGCCTTTGAATGAGCCTGTTTTATTGATCACGTGAAATTGTTGAAACTAGATTAATGGAAAGATTAATGTGATTGTAATGGTTGTGCAATGCTAAGAAGAAATTTAGGAAGCTTTTGCAATTGAGCAATATCATAAATAATGTATTACAGTTGGAAAAGTAAACTTTAACACGAAACTGTGGCTGTAATTTCATTTTAAAATTGAAATCTATAACTGAATACTAGATACATCGTAGCCTGTCCTTTCTTTTGAAAATTGAAATCTATAACTGAATATTGTAGCAATGTTTGAGTTAACAAGTCGTGGAGCCACCAAAAACATTTTAAGCTGTATTTTTTCCATGGTGAACTCTCAACGTGTCCGTAAAATCGAAATGTACTAATTTCTATTGCTTTTAAATAGATTTATATCCATTAAAATACCAATAAGAGAAGAATAAACGTTTAATTTAAATTTGTAAAAAATGTTGAGATGTTTCATTAATTTTATATTTTTCTACTTATCTCTAAAGAAAATGTCTCGTGTCCACCTGAAAATTAAATTTGTCTCTGCCTATTACGAAAATTAAAAAATATTTTAAAATATATCAGGTTTAAAATCATTCGGTATAAATACCGTGTGTTTTTGAACAAAAGTGTAGGTATTAAAGAAGTTCTCGCGAGAAAGCTGTGTTCAATGTGGGGAATCAAATATTTTCGTTTAGTCTACAAGATTATCCTAACTACACAAAAGCAAACAAACGAGTGGGGATAAGGGCTGTGAAGATTGGTCGTTCAATAATTACAGATCAGTTTCTGTTAATTCCCGCTCCTACAACCCCGAAATTACGCGCTCATAGAGCGGTCACTGTAGTTCGTTGATCCGGTTGTAAACATGCCGTAAATTTACTCTAATTATGTGCTTTACAACCGTTCGCGTTTAAAAACATGGAATTACTGATGCGGAATTAGTTCTTAATTTAGTTGTTAAATTATATTCCATTTGTACTGTCGCATCTCGGAGAAGTACATCCTGGTGCAATCTTAATTAAGTGCAGTCTTAATTAAATTGACAAATTACGTTTCATTTATAATGTCACATTTTAAACGAGTAAATCTTGGTGGAATCTTAATCGAGCACAGACTTAATTAAATCGACAAATTATATTACATTTATAATCTCCCATTTCGAAGGACTACATCTTAGCGAACGGAAAACGATCGGACGTTTTACAATCCGCGGACAAAGATAAATAAGATTTAGAGAAAGAAATGTAATTTTAATTAACTTCTGCTTGTTAACGCGGATGTTCCGATGTACGAATAGCACGGGCTCTCGCATTGTTTAATCCTTTGCGCTCGAAGCAAATTTTAATTGCAACATGACATATCTTTCAACATAGAACATTTTCACTGCATGCAATCTCTTTTGCATTACGCGAGAATGAACCTGCTCGCAGCACACGAATTTTTCGCAATTTATAGAGTACAGGCGAATTTGATAACGTAAAAACTGTTTTGAATAATGGTCTGGCCATTTTTACTGGCGCCTCGGTGTCGCCATTCCAAAGGGTTAAATATCTTTTCAACTAATGGTCCGCCGATGCAACCGCGTTCCTACTTTCTTTATTTTTGTAGCCGACGCCGAGATTGTTCGATTAATGGATTAAAAATTATCCGACTCCGTTAAAAGGAAAAAAACGACCTCCGCGCGTCCATTGTGCGTCCATCTAAATACACGAAGCGTACCAAATAAACGAAACAAGCTCGTCGGAGCCAGTTTTTTCACAAAGATCGGTGTGTTCACAGATTAAAACGGCACGCCCCGAGAATAACACTGGTTGAATTCTGAAAAGTGTGGAGTCTAAATCTTTGAACGATGGCGTCCAGACTGCGATAAAAACGTGCCTTAAGTGAAGCAACATAAAGTTTCATTTTTCTTTCCCCAGTTCATAACGGAACTCCGAAGTTCCATTTCCGTTTCTCGTCATCTTGGAAACTGGAATAAAGTTTTTCGGGATCGCTTGTCCCGTTTCCTCTTGCTTCCTCATGCCAACGGTGTTTGAACGTTTCTAAACAAAGTCGGCGAGAGGTACACGCCATTTTTATTACCGCTTGCCCGGTCCCGATTATATAGGGTGTGATCCGACATTGTACAAACTTCAAGAGCGCGATTCTATCTAAGAAAATAATTCGGAAACATCGAAGAAGCTACTTTTTATTCGACGCAACTCGGTTCGAAACTGTATCGTTCCAATTTTAACGCTAGAACTACCAAACCAGTCAAAATGACTGGTCGCCAATATTTTCTTGCGCAATTGATGAAGTTATAAAAATGTTTTCATAAGAAATTCGAATAGGGAGAGTTTCGTTATTATTACAAAGCAATGTATATCGTTCGGTAGTTCTAGTGTTAATGTACGTACTGCCGAAGCAAGACATTGCACGAACTTCAAGAGTGCGATTTTATCTGAGAAAATAAGCTGGAAACATCGAAGAAACTACTTTTTATTCGACACCTCCATTTCGACGGAACTCAGTTCGAAAATAGGAATCGTCCGACGCGTTTCTTCATAATCTGCCGATTCCATTAAGCATAAACGAAAGTTCTCTCGTTCTTTGTTGTGTCAACTTGCAAAGCTTGAAAGAGTATATTAAAAGAGAGCTTGCGTCAAGATTGCGGGTACGTACCCTACCTGCTCTTATTTAACACTTTACCGACCGGCGATTATTTCCATGATTGAAAACTTTTCAACGGATCTTTGAACGCTGGCAGAAATTTTTGTTGATAATCCTCGAGGCATCTTCGGTAAAGTTATTTAATAATTTCGTTACAAACTACAATGTAAAAGTAGTTTTTTTGAGCTTCATTCTGTCAAGTGCAATTGTTGAATGTTCTAATAACAGGTTTCCAGTCCTCGAGGCACCTCCAGTAACGTTATCTAATAATTCCGTTAGAAACTACAATGTAAAAGTAGTGTTTTAAGCTTCATTCTCTTAAGTGCAAATATTAAAAGGCCTAATAACGGGCTTCCGGTCGGTAAAGTGTTAACATGCGATTATTTTGGAATTTTTTAACGTCCATGATTGAAAACTTTTCAACTGATCTTTCAACGCTGACAGGAATTTTTATTGATAATCCTCGAGACACCTTCAGTAACGTTATCTAATAATTTCGTTACGAACTACAATGTAAAAGTAGTTTTTTAAGTTTCATTCTATTAAATGCAATTATTGAAAGTCCTATTAATAGGCTTCCGACCGGTAAAACGTTAACGTTAATCTATTCCGCAATGCGTGATTCGAAAGAGCATTTGTGGCACTGCGCATTGTACGAGAGCGAAATAGGAAGTAAGTACCGCTGTGCAAGCTGCGGGAAACTTATGCGACGTGTTCGATGAAGTCGCGGTAACTTCAAAGATCTCGAAAACGATTCGAGAAACTTCGAGACGGTGTTTTTTCATTAAAAACCTCGGATCACGGAGACTACTCGATATTCATGACGTTTCGCGAACCATCCTTGAGAACAGACATGCATCTATTCGTATTGCAAACATGGTCGGAGTTCACCAAACATCAGCATTGGACCACGTAAATAAACGACCTTGAATTTGTAAGAAAAAGTAACAACAGAACGTTTCCTTGAATCTAATACCTGGGAATATTTTTAAACTGGTTTCTTCTTCTTCTAGAAAACCAGGCATTGAATGAAAAACATTTGTTCCATATTTTAAACTTATTTTCTTGCGTGCAAATCGGTCTCTTCTCGGCGGCGCCGTCAACGCAGAGACGCTCGTTCTACGGGAATAACGAGATCAGCGGTGTTTGTCCCGCCGAGCATTACCATTCTTGCTAATTAAACCTCGTCGCGATTTCTACGGTCAATTAAACGAAAGAAAATGAAAACATCATCCGCAGTGTTCCGATCGTTCGCACAATATACATATATCTCCACTGTCCGGTTTATTTACGGAAACGTGTGTCAGTTTTCGCAAAAAGTAGAAATAGATTTTCATTAACGTGCGAAAATCCGTATATCGCGTATTATTTATAGACAGCGGGAATAGATCTGGATTTAGGAAAACGCGTATCGTTGCTTATAAATAGACCGCGAATATTGTGTATTTATAATCAGAATGAGTGGATCAAAAGCAAAACTGGAAAAATATTTAAGGAATTTTAGACGGCGATGGAGTCTCTCAACCTGTAAACAATTTCGACATACTAGTTTACGTTGTTGCATTGCATAACTGCACACACGAAGTTTGTTTAACTTCTTTGGAATATTATTTTTTGGCTCTTCACTCTGAGAAGATACATTTTCAAACTAGATAATAAATTTTTCGGAAATTTTAGAAAAGATCGTGTACGATGTTTGTCGCTATTTTCGATTCTTTAACACGTTGAATACGGCGCCATTTTGCTTAGCTTTCGCGTCACATTTTGTTTACCTTGAAACGGAAATAATGCAACTGTGCATAAGCAAAAGACTCGCATAGCCCATTTCTGCTTTTCCGTTTCAATCGAATCTATTGAAACGATGCGAATATTTCTTAATATTATATGAATTATCTATAACATATTAATTTGTAAATTTGATACCGTCAATCCCCAGGGACTGACACAGCATTCAACGTGTTAAACATTTTGCACGAAGGTATAGGTTTTATATGTGACAGTTAACACTTTAACTGGCGAACTAACAACCTCAAAAATTCCACAAAATCAAAGTAATTTATTTAATAAAGCAACAATTTAAGATTTAAAATGTATGGCAAATGGTTCACTTTCAACCTGCTTGTATTCTCCAGATATCAACTAAATTGAGTGGAACGAATATATTAACGTAAAAATTTACTTTTAAACATGGAGAAATAATTCTGTCACCCGCATATGGGTGACATGGCAGTCAAAGTGTTAATAGGTGCTATTTATATTTTCATTAGAAATCTTCGGTCTACTTATAAAATAGAAATTTCATCAGAGGTAAAGTGCGGCGGGATGCAAGCGCAGCAACAATCTAGATTCGAGGTCGTCATCTTGAACGCTTAAAGTAGAACGTGGAATATAAAGATGCATATTCCCGAACTACTACATTTCTTCGGGTGATCATATGCCGCCTCTGGTGTTCATCTCGCAAGGTCTTTAGAAGAAGATAAATATGGAAGTACTCGTGTTACTGAAAAAAAAGAAGAAATTAACGACCTTGAAAGATCCTTGGCGATTCTACTTGGAACCAAGAAAACGCTACCATGCAGCGTCCCTGAGGAAATCAAACAACTTTTTGTTTTCAACTATCCGAATGAAATATGTATACGTAGGACACACCCTGTTATTTACAAGACGACTTTTGTCAACGATCATTTTTATCACATTTCTTCAAAACGAATGATTCAATCCAACGTGAAGGAATTTTATAATAAATCTTCCAATTAGACGAAGAAAACAAGCGAATCTGAATCTTTAATCAGTTAGCTGTGTTTGACGAGTATACTCGTCATGGAGAATTGACAGTATTTTGTGTTACGACGAGTATACTCGTCATGCGTAAAATTTCGTTACCATTAGCTATTTAAATTGTAATTCTAGCGAAAACTAAAATGTATTCGTGAATTTCAATATGTCTAGAATATTTCGAGGTCAAGATGAAATAAAACGAACAAATAAAAAGTTTAAATAATTTCAGATGGATTCATGCATCTCCGTATGCTCTGGCTAGAATTCTTGATTGCGCGCTTTGAAAAAAGGTCGCCACAGTTAACTGGTTAATCAAGACGTTTCTTCTAATAAACAAATGACCAGAAAATATTTTCTTAACGTTATTATATGACATTTATATGAATTTTTAATGTGGCTTAATTTGGACAAGTCGAACTTGAAAAAGTTTGAAAGAATTCAAGAGATTTTTGCTTTTTGGCAGTTTCTAGCAATCGATGTAGTTAATTTTTATTTTGCTTAGAAAATCGGAGGTATATTGATTATTTTTAATATTTCATCACAACATAAACAAATGCAACTGCGACTTAACACGTTGAACGCGGAACTATTTTGCCTAGCTTATTTAACATTAAATTTAAAGAATACAATTATGCATATTGCTGACCCAATATTTGCTTACCCTAACTGTGCTTTTCTGTTTCAATCAAATTTATTAAAATAGTGTTAATATTTTCTTAATATTGTATAAACTATATATAACACATTAATTTATAATACCGTCAGTCCCTGGGGACTGAGACAGCGTTTAACGTGTTAACAAATTAAAAAATACCGCGTTAACATATCGTCAACATAAATATTTATGTATATAGGATCATCAGTTTATTTAGTATTTGCTGCTAGAAATAATTCGTTACATCCCCTTCAATAATTCGTTCGAATAAAAAGAGCCAATCGAAAATTGTCACTCGTTCCGCCGATGCGAGTATCCAATTTTTTGTCGACCACAGAGAAAAACTATAAAAACTAGAACGATTTTCAATCGAACGCAGTCATCGATCATTTCAAGCAATGCAAATCCAATCCCATTATCGGCTGTGAAACAGTGTTGAAAAACGTGTTGTCGGGTTGCAAACAGTTCATTTGTTTTTAATAAGACAGACAAGGTTGCTTATATTGCAGCCAAACGCATATTATCAATTTGCAAACGTGAATATCTTATAAAGTTGCACATCCGGTGTAGCTGGAGTGCTCTGCAACGCGTTGGACGCCATGGTGGTCGCCAATGACCATCGCTGCGTATTTCCAACAAATTCCACCAAAAATTAACCCTTAGCGCCCCAATGGCGCCTCTGAGGCGACACTAAAAATTGCTGCACTATTACTAGAAATAACCCTACTTCGCTATGGTTGCATCTAAGAGATCGGCCAAAATTTAAATGCTGCACCTACGAGTACTAGAATAAACTTTATATCCACGAAAGAAAGTAAAACATGCATTGGGTTGTCCTAAAAATTCATACCGATTTTGACGGAAGATTGAAACGCAACGCATTTAAGTTTTGATATACACATATATAATATGTAGAGGCTTATTGAAGCAAATAAATGCAATTTAATTCGCCTAAAAATGGAGAATTCAGATTAGTATTAAAAAATTAAGTAAATTAATTTAAAAAATTAATTAAATAAAAATAGAGAATCAGCAACTAAATGTTTATGCTTCCCACTCTTATATTAATCGGGAACTATTGAATAAGACTCAGTTTATAGCGGACCCTATTTTTACTATGACAAGTTCACTATTGGGTTCCGATGGTGAAAAGATCTTCCTGTCTATTCGGTAAACAATATATCAAGACTTTTCTAGCCTATCAATCTCTCGCTCTCTATTTTTCTCTCCTTCTTCGGTGTTCGCTTGTCCTGTCCATCTGGTCGTTCAATTTATAATATCACACGTAAAGCTTATATATATTTATTACATTATATAAGCGCCATTCTGTTCCACAATTTTCTCCATCTTTCAGGCAACTTCGCCCAACAAATCGCATGCAATTTGTTTTTAGTAATTATTCTAATATAAGATTAATTATTATTCAATACTAATAAATTAATTATTATTCAATACAAGAGAACTGTTTTACATCGAAAAGTATTTCGATCTTGAAATTCAAATTGTTCGAAGTGCTAACTGACCCACTGAACATCAACTTATCAATACTGACTAAACTATAATGCAACGAAGGCACCACGATATCGAAAAACCCCCGAATTCCTTCAACGAGTGGAACGGTATCGGCAAGTGAAATAATTCGAGGAAAATCGCGTGACAGTTAACCCTTTGAAGCACGGTGGTATTAAAAGTGTCCCATCTTTTTACTGCGTGAATATGCATGCTGGGATATTTTTATATCGACCTCGAAATTTTGCAATTGCCACGAGCGATTTTATTTTCGAAAATTCCGTGCCTCAAAGGTATTGAGAACAGCTTATATTTTGAATCTCGCGTTTTCAGTTTGCTCCACTCTCTGTTTGTCTCAGGCTCAGGTCAAGCCATAAAAGCCTATGTTGACCATTTGGCGATGCGGTATATAATAAGGTCGTTTTCAACGTTTTAGTCGTCCTCCTTTTCAACGTCGTTTTCAACGATTTCCCATTTTTCCCCTCGACTTTTGTATTTCACTTACATTAACTGGTCCCTACTTACTTCTTTCGCAATTATTGAAGCTGTAAAAATGTTTTCATTAGTAATTTTCCGTTGTACTTCTTTGATGAACCACATGTTACAATAAAAATTGAACGAAGTTTGAATAGATGCAGTCTTGTTATTTTCACAATGCTATGTATATCGTTGGATTTATTGTTCGGTAGTTCTAGTATTAACACCGCCAACCGGAAGAGTATTATTAGGACTTTCAACAGTTGCACTGTAACAAAATCATGCCTAACAAACTGCTTTTACATTGTAATTTGTAACCAAATTATAAGATAACGTTGCTGAGGATGTCTTGTTGAGTTCAAATAAAAATTGCTGTCAGCGTTGAGAGATCCAGCATTTTAATTTTTACTAACTTCTTAATAATTTGCCGACCGGAAGCCTACTAATAAGATTTTCAATAATTGTGCTTAGCAGAGTGAAGTTTAAAAAACTACTTTTACATTGTAGTTTGTAAAGAAGTGATTAGATAACGTTCCTGAGGATGTCAGTGTTGAAAGATCCGTTAAAACGTTTTAGTCATGGACAATGGACCTTGAAAAATTCTGAAATACTCGCCGTTCGTTAAAGTCTTAATAAACAGTCTCTTTTTCTCTGCAAGACGATCGAGTTAACCCTTTGCACTCGACCGGTGACTCTCAGACACCACTGAAAATGGCAGTAGCACTGTTTAAAACAATCTTTAAATTAAAAATAATTAAAAATTAAATTAAATTAAGAATTAAAAATTTGATCGTTGCAAGGACCAGTAATAGTAAACGAATTGCGTATGCACAAGATGAAATATATCGTGTAGAATGAAAATATTCAAGGTCAGAGAAAATGCCTCGGGGTTGGAGTTAAAACAGCCTCGAGTGCAGAGGGTTAAATCTTCGTTCGAAAATTAAAGGTCCTCGATAAAAATGCTTGAAGTATTAAAAATCGATTGTTTCGATGGAAACGCGTCAATCTGTCGCAAGTGGCTCTAATAATTCGACGGCTCGGTGTCCCTTGTCAGACCCCTGGCGTTGGCATTTGTGTCTCAATGACGAGAACGACTGGCCGCGTACCAAAACAGTTGCTGCTAACAAGTTCCTCCGCGGCGCGGTCCGTTTCGTACACGATTCCTCCGCGGAGATTGGCCGACGTTCGAACGGCATTAAAACTTTTGTATCGAACGTAGATTTTATTAGCACGAGCACGTACGAGAAGGGCGCAGGGCGTAGAAGAGAGGGTAACGGCGGGTAGTTTCGGCTCGATGCTACCGAAAGTTCTCTCCAGTCCGATTGCAGCAAGTTTGAGGCTGCCGGGGAAGATCGCATTATTTTCAAGCGTAGGTCAGGCACACAGCGGTTGCGATAACCGTATTATCGTCCCGTCTCATAAACTTGTTTCGCGTAGTTTACGAGCACGCGAGTCTTAACTGCCGTGTACCAGCCAGCCCACGAAACAGCGATCAGACTATTCCGTGATACTTCCATATCGTCAATTATCGTAATTCGCAAGAAAATCGCATTCGCGAGCGTACGATACTCGCTGATCCGTGTGTACGCTTCTCGCATGCCGGTCGCTGGACATCCAAGATCGTTCCAACGAAAATATTAATCTTTAACGGCTCAGCCTGCCGAGCATTATAATTGACCGATGCGCTTTTATCAAACTGGTTGTCTTACCGAAGTTCCAAGATTTCATTCAGTTGGATTATTTGCGATTTTCGTAACGAAGTGTGATCGAGCGAAGAGATCTGTCGAATCGATTTCTACGAAGGCAATCTTGTAATTTAAATAATTGTGAAATAAAAACTCCGAAAACGATTGGCCGATAGGCTGTGTTGAATTTAGTGTTGAGAGTTTCGATATGTTGATTCCAGATTATCGAGATATGCAGTAAATGATATTTTGCGATTTTCATGCGGTAAATGATCGAA
>JAQQRL010000570.1:0-10281 GCA_028453745.1 Agapostemon virescens | reverse complement strand
GATACATTATGTTTTATTCAAAGTATCAAAAATACTCCGTATGTATTTGGTTGTTCGGAAAGTAATTTCGTTTTTTTTTTGTGAAAATGAAAGACAATTTTCGTATAATGAACAAATATTTTATTAAATTATATATTGGTCACTCTGGTCCAATACCTATTGCCATCTTTCTGGTAGTAGCATGATTCCACGCTCATCAAATTTTTGGTCTTTGCTGGCAAAAACTGATCGAGGTGGTTTTTGACCTCCTCATTTGAAGTGAAGGTTTTACCGTTTAAAAAATTTTGCAGTGATCGGAACAAATAGTAATCCGAAGGTGTCAGATCTGGAGAATATGATGGGTGTGGCATTGTATCCCATTCAAGCTGTAAAAGCTTTTGACGAGTGACCAAACTTGTATGAGGTCTCGCATTATCTTGGTGGAACACTACACCTTTTCTGTTGATTAATTCTGGCCTTTTCTGTTGAAGTGCATCATTCAGTTTGTCCAGCTGATGACAGTAGACTTCCGAATTAATTGTTGTGTTATCCGGTAAAAGCTCAAAAAAAAAAACGATTCCTTTAAAATCCCACCAAACAGACAGCATCACCTTTTTTTATGGATATTGGCTTTGGAAATGCTTTGAGCCGGTTCATCTTTTTTGCTCCATGATCTCTTGCGTTTGACATTGTTATATACAACCCACTTTTCGTCCCCAGTAATGATGCGCTTCAAAAATGGATAATTTTCGTGACGTTTGAGAAGCGAATCACAGACGTCAACGCGACGACACAAATTTCTCTCCGTGAAAACATGGGGAACCCATATATCGAGCTTCAAGGTTAAACCCAGGCCTTTCAAGTGGTCATAAACAGTTGAATTTGATAAATTTAACCTCTCACCGATCTGACGTGTTGTTATTCGCCGGTTTGCATCAACCAATGCCTTTATCGTGTCTTTATCAGTTTCAACCGGCCTTCCAAAACGTGGTGCATCTTCGACATCAAAATTGCCGAATCGAAATTTTGCAAACCAGTTCTGGCACTGGCGTACTGTCAACACATCTTCTCCATACACATCGGTTAATTTCTTTCTGGCTTGAACAGCATTTTTACCTTTTCTATAGTAAACAAGTAAAATATGACGAAAATGCTGCTTATTGCTCTCCATATTTAAAAGGGCACCAACTAAAAACTACTGCGTAGAATCAATTGGACTTTTTCACACACATGCCTTGCTATGTCAGCTCTCAAAACATATAATGATTATGCGGCTTAAGTGTGAAATTGGGTGCAAAAAGATACAATTAAATCCTCTATCGTGAAAAAACGAAATTACTTTCCGAACCATCCAATATAAGAGGAAATAAATCCTGTAGAATGAGAATATTTTAGGTCAAAAGAAATGCCTTGGTTCTGGAGTTAGAACAGCTTCGAGTGCAAAGGGTTAATATTGTGGGATAAAATGAGTGATCAAGGGAGTACGAATAAGTCTCCGCCGTTTTCCATCTTAAGTTGGGCATTTATTGCGAAAAACCGATATCTTATACTTTATTCAAAGTATAGTTCATCGCTGGCTACTACTTTTCCCCATCTTTCCGACAGCATCCGGATACCGGAAGTACACTTCGTCTTTCGACGCTATCCATGAATCGACCCATTTTTTGGTATCTTCGTATCAAGTCGTTGAGACAGAAGTAGTAATTAGAAAGGCAATTCCCAATAAAGTGTTTCCAAGTGGGTTTTGATCGATGCCTGGCAAGCAACATTTCACACGTGGACACTAATCGGCGTTTAACGTTTCTCGACTTCCGGTTCATGCTTATAAAATCGATTAGAGGCGAGTGTTAACGGTCTGCTCGCACTCGCCGGTTCATGATCCAAGAGCGCACTTCAGCCTTTAAAAAGCATCTCTTCCTGAGAATATTTATGACATAATTAAGTTAAGCATCCGAAGAGCTTTCTTTTGTTCGACGAACAAAGGGTGCTCGAAACCTTTAAGCAGCGGCGTAATATCTTCCGCGATATCAACTAAAATACCGAAGAGGAAAACGAGATTAGGCGTTCACCGTGGAACAATGTTTCAACGCGATCTCTATCGGCCTGGTGCATCTCTGCCAGGGTTGCAATTTCATCCTTTCTCATTTTTACGTATTGGGCGAGGTTAGTAGGTAAGTGGCACGTTGACGAACAACGTCTCTTCTCGCGTGTAAAAGGCAACGTTGAGAATTGGCAACGGAAAATTCGGAATATTTTCATTTCACCTAACAGAACTTAACAAAGTTGAGAAACTGTTTAGAAAGTTTTAGGGGTAGTTTCTTAAAATAATTAATCATATATTAACCCTTTTGCATCATGCGCAAACAATAGAACTTATTTTCTGATAGAACTTGCATTAATAATACTGTAGCAATTTTTATTGGTGCCTTGAAGCTATCAATTAAATGTGAAGGGTTAGATGGAATGAAAACTGCAGAATTTAAACATTTTTTACACAGAGTTACATACTTAAAACGTAAAGAAAAAAAATACCGTCATATTCCGGAGAGTTTGCGGTATTTTTCTACGCAACACGCATTCCTTTAAATTTTACGGCTGAGACAGGAAAAATTATGAAAATTGAATTTCGAATTTTGTAAAAAGTCTTCGAAACTTGAGAATTCTGCAGACGCGAGGAACCGTTTAATTTCGTTGACCAGCGTTGTCGACGTTGTGCGTTGCGAAGCAGTTTTTAATAAATTGCCCCTCTGCTGTGATCGTCGTTGTCTAAATACAAGGGAATCTCGTAAATCTTTTTCCCGGCCGCGCCACCTGTTACAAGACACCGCTCGCTCGCGCACAATAACGAATTGAATAATTCGTTTTTAATGATGCGGCGTAGTCGATTATGCGTCGCGATGGGTCGCGCAGCCTGTGAATGACGCGCGGAGAAATTGAAACGCCGGAGATCTTCGCGCGAGGAAAGTTTTAATTGCGTTAGACAGCGGGTAACTTGTTACTTAGAAGCCGAAGTAATACTTGAATGCAATTACGGGCCCTTTGAAACGGCCTACACTCCGACATCAGATATTCACGGCGAATCCGAGATTCATCATCGCGAGACGTTAGACATCTTGGCGGGGCGCTGATATACATTTTTATTGTCCCCCGAGGGACCGTATGAAAGTTAATCTCATTCATCGCTTTATTCGTCAAGGAAAACTTTCCCCGTTAACAGCGAAACCTCGATTCGCGTCAAATCTTCCATTCGGTGACGGTAATACGGTTTGGAATTGTTTTTAGCAAGAGAGCTGCTGGATGCCTTCGAATAAATATTTTATGTTGTACCTATCGTTGCACATGATGTTTATTTATGATGTGGTTGTCTAAACCAAATTTTGTTAGAATTTGTACGATCCAAAGGAATTCAAGAAGAAATCCTTTCAGTATACTTTAATACGGTTTAGAATTGTTTTTAGCAAGAGAACTGCAGGATGCCTTTGAATAAATGTTCCATTTTCTGTCTGTCTTTGAACATGATTTGTAGGTTGTTGTTTAATCCAAATTTCGTTGCAAATTGTATGTTTCAGAGGTATTAGTAGTAATACGGTTTAGAATTGTTTTTATCAACAGAACTGCAGGATGCCTTTGAAATAATGTTCCGTGTTCTGTCTATGTTTTGAACATGATTTTTATTTATGATGTGGTTGTTTAACACGTTAAGCACCACGCCGAATTTCTGTGCCGTTCTGTTCAAGCCACGGTTAGCCGTCAGGCGGGCCTTGCCGGGCCGCTCGCCGATAGACGAATCAGAGTATAAACAGTCGAGTAACGTAATGAGCTTAACGTGTTAAGCAGAACTCTCAAAATCTAGGGTAGCGTTTCAGGGGACTTCAGGAAGCTATCTTTTATCAACCCCAATTTTTCCCATTTTCGCCATTGATCGCCCCGACATTTCAAAGTCGCGCCACGGCTGCAATTCGATTCCGATCGACCTGAAAATTGCCATACACTCTGACCGCGCGTCTAGAAACGTGTAACCAAAATTACAAAAGAATCGGAGACCTAAAGATTTTTCGCGATTTTAAGAAGGGGGTTACCTTCAATATTTAGCGATTTTGTGGCAATATTTGGCAAATCTTTGAAGTCGTGCCCCGGCCAAACTATTAGAGCTATCGACATGAATCCAACGGGAAAATCTTCCTCAATCCTTCCTCTTTAAGAAGAGCCCTCATTTTCTAGTCTAGCGTTTCGGGGGACTTCAGGACGCTTCATTCTATCAACCCCATTTTTCCCATTTTCGCGATCTGGATCCTCCACATTTCAAAGTCGTGTCACGGCTGCAATTCGATTCCGATCGACCTGAAAATTGACATACACTCTGACCGCGCGTCTAGAAACGTGTAACCAAAATTACAAAAGAATCGGAGACCTAAAGATTTTTGGCGATTTTAAGAAGGGGGTTACCTTCAATATTTAGCGATTTTGTGGCAATATTTGGCAAATCTTTGAAGTCGTGCCTTGGCCAAACTATTAGAGCTATCGACATGGTTCAAATGCTAAAATCTTCCCCAAACCTTCCTCTTGAACACGTTAAGCACCACGCCGAATTTCTGTGCCGTTTCGTTCAAGCCACGGTTAGCCGTCAGGCGGGCCTTGCCGGGCCGCTCGCCGATAGACGAATCAGAGTATAAACAGTCGGGTAACGTAACGCGCGCCGCGATAGCAGAACGAAAAATCTATCGCCGGTCCGTAGGAACCGACGAGGCCTGAACGGAAAGTCCAGCGCCGGTCCCTAGGGACCGGCGTGGCGCTTAACGTGTTAAACCAAATTTTGTTGGAATTTGTACGATCCAAAAGAATTCAAGAAGAAATCCTTTCAATATACTTTAATATCTTGCACTTCTATTTATTTGATGATTACTGCGAGCAGAACATTATATGTTACTCTTCTTAACTCTTCGATTATGTACACATTCGTTGTCCTCAGAGAGACCGTATCAATTTTTCCTTTTCCTTTTCTCATTAACGGCGAAATCTCGTTTCTCGTCAAATCTTCTTTCGGTGACAATAAAGCCCTTAGAATTATTTTCAGTGAAAACGCTCCTGAACGCTGCCACCGAATAAATATGCTACAAGCAGCGTCGCGGACCACCCTGTTGCGATTCTCGTTATCATTTGCAGAATCCCTCGATTCGACCAGAAGCGAGATGAGCAGAGAGTGTTTGTCTAGACCTAATCGCCCGTACGAGCCAGTCGGAAACCGTGGAGAGGTAGCACGGGTCGTCACGCAGCAGCCATAACTTTCCCCTAAACTCTTTCCATCCGGCCGGTCTTTACGGAGGATCTTCTTTTTGGTATTCATGGAAACGCCCACGACACGTGTTCCCGCGCATAACTCACGCGATCGAACGCGTACCAACGGAAACTCGCGTGTTGCTTTTTCAGCGATTTCCTCTTCGCTCTTCTTTTTTTGATTTTTCTCCTCTCCGCGCTATCCAGCGACGCTAGAGCAAACATCGCGAGCAAAGGAAAGCAGGGACGCAAACATACTCGTCGGCGACGCGTCGATGTTCTCAGGTGTCTGCGGAGGACCACGACCGCCCTTCGTCATTCGTCCGTCCCTCGGCGTTTGGACACGACCACGGATTCCCGACGGTCGTCACCCTCTCGGTGGCATCCCTCTCTGCGCACCCTTCGAACGGTAATCATTTGCATATCTGCCGGTCGAGCCTACGCGCGCGCGTTCCGCAAAGGGCGGCCAAATTCTATTATCGAACTATGGTATGCGGAGAGTGGACAGGGGCCGATCGGACCAATCGCTCAAAAATAAGGAAACGCCGGGAAAAGGGTTGCGTTCGAGGTGGTGTGCAGCTTCAGGATACCGGCGACGAAAGCGACCGTTAAGAAAAACACTCGATATCTATCTGAATGAAAACCACACGGAATTTATTAACCCTTTGCACTCGAAGCTGTTTTAACTCCAACCTCATGGCATTTTTTCTGTGCTAGAATATTTTCATTCTACATGATATGAGCCGTTTATTTTGAAAGTGGCCTAAGTCCATTTGTCAATTACTTCCGGTTGCCCGTGGTTACATGTACAACTTCAAGTTATCTATCAATAAAGCATTTAGGGTTACTTATATTCCGAGTAAATACGATAATTCTGGACATATAAGTTTTCAGAGTTAGTTCAATAATTCGTTTATTTTGAGAGTGGCCTAAGTACATTTATACTTCAATTAAGATATTTATCATTGATAATGTCCGAGGGCAGTGATGAAGGTAATTTTAATTAATTATTATTTAACAAGTTCACCTCAGTTTTATTAATGCAGTTAAACAAAATTTACGCAATGTACATATTGTGTACTTACAATTAAACAGTCCCCAGGGACTGACATATCAGTCAATGTGTTAAAGGAGGTATACGTATGAATCGGATCAGGTACTAGCGGGAAAGTCGTCTGTTGTCCCTCTGTTGGCGAGCGCAGGAGGTAGAGCCGCCATAACCACGATGTTCGGGTTTTTACCTGGGACGGTGGTAGCGGCTGTATCGCTACACGTTTATGGTACCTCGGCCTCGTTTAGGGTTGCGAAACGGTTTCCCGCAAGGACCGTCTTCCGGTGAGGCGTGAATATCGATGGAACGACGGAACGATGAGAACGAACGGCGTATCGAACACGTGGATCGCATGCGATAACGTGGTCGCGGTGGGTTCTCTTCTTCGTCGAGATCTCGGCGATGTACGATGTACAAGGTCAGTGACCTGAGAACGTTATCCGATATCTAACCTGTTTTTTAACCCCTTGGGTACGGATTTATTTGAGAAAATATTTGCATGTGGAACGGAAATAATTTTTGGTTGCTTGGAGTAGTATGTAAAGGCAGTACATTTTATGTAAGAATGTATTTATTTCTAAAATATTGGTGACATATGTAGTATTAAGATGTCTTCAACTAATTAGAATTGCAAAACAAAAAAAAACAAAAAACTTGGGAAACCAAGTGAATTACGTATCTCAGATGTCAAATGTACCTAAAAGTTTAATTTTTGGTTTGACGTCTTAGACACGTCATCCGCTCTTAGGGGAAAAAAGTGAATGACGTGTCTCAGACGTCAAATGTACCCAAGGGGTTAATTCGTCGCGCTCGCAGCCAGAAACGAGTTTTAACCCTTCTACGGTTTCATATATAATACTACGGTTGTAAATATAAATTATTTGTTGTAATAATAATATCTCAATATTATAGTAATATACATATAATTATATATGTATATATTATATAAATTATTTATTTTATATATATGTTTTGTTACGTTGTCGCAACAGGATCCGCGAGTTTCCCAGAAAAATTAGGGTTCTTGTCTTCGGTGCAGAATTTTACAAAGCTAGTTTCCCTTTAAGTGATTTATATTTTTTTACAAGCGAATTAATGCGAGTGGTAATGACGTTTGTTGTTCAGTGCCAGAAAAGTACTTCTGTACATTCTTGCCATTTCTTTACTGTGCCGAGTTACGGCGACTGGTTTGTGCAATACTGACAACATATTCAGATACGAAAATCGAATATTTGATGAAACTTATGGGAGCTTATAGCTTTATTGTTTAAACGGAAAACTTTTGTTAGAATTTCCGTGCGCAACTACATTTCCCATTGAAAACACACACAATTTAAAAGAAAATTCAAATTTTTTCAATCTCTGGTTTCCGAGATATCTCAAAACTACCCCAACTTTGAGGGCTGTTTTCACCCCTTCAAAGTGGATGGTTGCTGATAAAAAGAAACACGTATCAAATATTTTTCAAAGAACTATAAGCTCCGATAAGTTTCATCAAAATCGGATTTGAATATGTTCCCTCGTAAGGGTAAATCGTCCAATCACAGAGCTGTTTACCTTACCTGGACGCTGAACAACGGAAATCAGACGGTGCACCGGTATCTCGGACCTCCTCGCGAATTCTGGACTTTGAAAAACGGCGGATTGTCAATTATGAACGAGTACGAAGTATAATCCGACGTCGGAAGAATGTGGAATAGCGACGAGAAATCCGAGAGTCCGTAGGCGGCGTTGACAAAGGCATTAGCACATTTCGAATATCCCGCTCCCTATCGGTGTCCCGGTAAAGCAAACAGTTCCAATTTCCATTCATAATCTCATCCAGCAGAATCGGAGGCGCACACCCGACACTCGGCCGATGTTCTTCCATTTTTATCATGCTTACATTTGGAATTTATTTTCCGTTGGCGGAAGCTCGAACGGCAGAGCTTGTTCGTCAACGGGGGTGGATTCATTAGCGGTCCTCCTGTTCTCCGCATGGAAGCGGCACCCTCTCGTTACAGCGTATCGTGGAACACGGTTTAGCAGACCGGGCTGATTCCTCTGTTTGGTCAAACAGACAGCAATGACAGCCTCGGCTCGACACACAACGGGGTTACCAAGTTGTTTCATTAGGCTTCCTGCAAGCCGCTAATAATTATTCTACCGGATGCTGCTGCTTTCTTTTGTCAGCGATATATTCTTCCCGGATAACCGAAACGAAAACGGACGCGTTTCAATAAACGCGACGAACGAACAGCCAGAGAATTTGCATACAATTCGGTTGAGTAATACTGTGCCCTACACGTTGCAATATTTTTTGGGAAAGCTAAAATAATCACAGAAAAGTTTTATTGTGTACTGGCAAAAATTCAGTTAATTTCCACCTGGAATATTTTCTTGTGAATTATAAGGATTTAAGGAAAATAATTTTGTTGGTTGATATGCTGCAATATTTTTGCGTATTATTGCAAGATAGGAAAAGGAGTAGTTTGTATAATTGCGGAAAAGTGAATATGAAGGAATTTGCATACTATTTAATTAACTTATACAAAGCTCACGCAGTATAATACTGTTTTATGTGAACGAGAAAAATATGAAAGAAGTGTTCGATTATAAAAACGTAGAAAGAAAGAAAGTTTTATTACAATTAAAAAATAATTATTTATTAAATTTGAAATAAAAAAATAAAATTAAAAAATAATTATTGCAATTAAAAATAAAATATTGACATGTTGCAATATTGTTTGCGAATTATTACAAGATAGAAGAAGGAATCGTTTCTATAATCGTTTCTATTAATCGATCCTCCCGTTTGATTCACGCGTACCGTGGTATTTCATTGTGAATGATAACAGAAACGGGATTCGTTTCGATAAACGTGGGAAACGAGAAGCGAACGAATTTGCATACGGCTCGGTTGATTCGCGCGTTCCGATATATTTTTTCAGAAGGGATAAAGGGCGAACTTCTTCTTGCAGGATTTGCGATATTCGACAGTGAATCTTCGATGTGAAATTTATGGACTTCATACGGTTAATCCTTGCATTCGGGAAGACGATTTATCGGCCCTGTATCCGGTGCGTGATACCGAAGCTCGTATTGAAAGACGATACAACAGTTTCGTGGAGTATGACATTCATTTTTATAGGGAAATAGGGTGGGTGGATGCGAGGGGATATACGCAAAATTGATAGGTGCGGTCCCAACCTGGGGAAACATGCCATTAAAAGAGTTTCGAACGTTGTTTTTTCTCAAATACAATCAGTTGCATTTTCCTGAGTGCTTTTTCGTATAAAGAACCTGTAAATGAATGGCTCTTCTTTAAACATCCCCTGAGGAATGTCTTTTCGGTATTTGAATTACCTTTGGCTTTTGAATTGCTGATTATATTTTTAAACATTGTTAGATGTCTAAGATACATTTCTTGTTGAGTTTGTTGCATTTTTTGTTGAGTGTTTCGCATATAAAAAACTTGTAAATGGACGGTGAATGTTTCATCTTTAAACATCCCTTGAGCAATGTATTTTCGGTATTCGAATTACCTATGGTTCTTGAATTGCTGATAATATTTTTAAACATTGTTAGATGTCTAGGATACATTTCTTGTTGAGTAGTTTTGTATCTTTGTTGAGTGTTTCGCATATAAAAAACTTGTAAGTGGACGATGAATGTTTCTTCTTTAAACATCCCTTGAGGAATGTATTTTCAATTTTCGAATTATCTTTGGTTCTTGAATAGCTGATAAAATTTCAAAAAATTGTTAGATGTCTAGGATACGTTTCTTGTTGAGTGCTCCTTCATATAAATAATTTCTAAACAGTCGGTAGATATATCTTCATTCAAAATCCATGGGGTATGTTTATTGAAAATTCGAATTACTTTTGGTCGTCGACTAGCTGACAATAGCTTTGAAAATTGTTAGATGTCCAGGATACATTTCTTGTTGAGTGCTCCTTCATATAAATAATTTCTAAACAGTCGGTAGATGTTTCTTC
>JAQQRL010000569.1:0-10291 GCA_028453745.1 Agapostemon virescens | reverse complement strand
AACAATTTTCGAATGTGCAGAACCGAACGATTTCCGTCAGCCATTGCAAAAGGTCCTTCCCGCTCCTCGAGGGACCGTCCCGCAAGTGACAATCGCCGATTCTCATGAAATTTTGCAGCAAGCGGAACGCTGAAACATATTTGACACGTATTTCCTTTATCGGCAATCGTCCACAACGACAGGGGTGAGAACAGCCCCCAAAGGTGTTCGCGAAAACCCATTCCGCCGAATATCTCTAGCTCGGTCGCTTTCTAGACAAAGAAATAATCATTGCAAAATCAGAAATCTCACACCTCCGTTTCCGCAGCTATGCATTTCTCAACGGCTTTCTCTTCTCGTATTTCCTTTAACACTAAACCTGTCAAGCATTAAAATTGCCTGGCATACCGAATGTCTCAAAAATACCGGACTTCCTTCGAAGAGAGAATTCCTGACGCGATTCTAAGACACTTTCCCCTTTGCGAAAATCTCATCCATGGCTTCGTTTTCGAGTTATTCACGAAGTAACAGGGACCAATGAGCGCGCAGCTGCAGCGGAGCCGTCTGAGCTGGGCGTAGCCAGTCCATCGAGCGTGGCGTTGCCGTTGGCTCAGCCGACTGACGTCATTCTGCAACCACGCCCACATTTGTTCGCGTTTTTCGTTCATAACTCGAGAACCAAGCGTCGTATCGCGAATCTGCAAAGGGGAAAGTTTCGCAGAATGATCTCAGGAATCACCTCGCGAAGTGCTAGAATATTTCAGTGATGCCCTGTATTTAATATTTAATATAATCGAATGAATATATGATAAACCATTGAATGACAGAGATGACTTTTAATTATTTTTATAAATGTTTAGTATGTTGTAAAAACGTTTTAATTAGTAATTTTCCGATATAGTTCTTTAATGAACCACATGTTACAATAAAAATTGAATGAAGTTTGAGTAGATGCAGATGCTCGTTATTATTACAAAGCAATGTAAATTGTTGGATTTATTGTTCTGTAGTCCCAGTGTTAATATTACCTCGTTGTTTTTTAAAAATTGTGGACATTCGGGTGGAAGTGCAATCGCATGATCGTTTCTTCTGTGACAGATGCAACTCATAACCTTTCTATCGTGTGACGTCCCATGACGATTTCGATGCTCCTTTTCTTTAGGGGTTTCTATTTTATTTTTATTTCTTCGCTGCAACGGTTTTTGCAAGCGCAGGCCGGTTGGCGAGACTTATGGGATCCTGGGTCAATACCTGCTAATCAGAGGCGAGGAATAATATTGTCGCAGCTGTAGGATGCTTGGAGGAGTCTGTTTTTGTTCGTAGCCTCCGGGGTGGCCTAATGCAACAAGGTTTATGCGGTGGGATCGCGATGAAGGAAAATTTGCGCTGGGAAAGGAATCTATGTGCAAATAAACAATTTTTTCCGTTGCTGTTTTATGAGATACCTCAAATTAAAAAATTCTTATGCAGTACTCAGAGTTGTGTTTCTTTTTAGTAAAATAATTGGAATTTTCTGTTTAGTAATTATCCCCGAAAAAAAATTTACAAATATCGTTGCCAATTAGGATTCGAGAAATCTTTAAGTGACGTTATACTAATTTAAATTATTACATCTTTGTGTAGGAACATCATACCACTATTTCTGTAGGCTCATTTCAAAGATTGAAACCTCTACTTTAATTACAGTAAATTATATTTTTTTACTACCTTCTTTTGTTATAAAAATAAAACATCAAATTAAAAATCGTTCCTGGTATTACAAATTGCAATTTCAAATATCTTTATGGAGTTCAGAATATATAAACTATTGCACCTTTGTGTAAAAAAAATTTACAACAATCTACTTAGGCATATTTGAATGATTGAAACCTCTGCTTTGGTTATAGTAAATTATATTTTTTTTACTAGCCTCTTCTATACTAAAAATAAAACATAAATTTGAAAATTGTTGCTCGTACTAGAAATTGTAATTTCAAATATCTTTATGGAGTTCAGAATATATAAACCATTGCAACTTTGTGTAAAAAAATTGTACAACAATCTACTTAGGCATATTTCAAAGATTGAAACCTCTGCCTTGATTACAGTAAATTATATGTTTTTTACTAGCCTCTTCTATACTAAAAATAAAACATAAAATTAAAAATCGTTCCTCGTATTACAAAGTGTAATTTCAAATATCTTTATGGAGTTCAGAATATATGACTTATTGCAACTTTGTGTAAAAAAATTGTACAACAATCTACTTGGGCATATTTCAAAGATTAAAACCTCTACTTTCAACTGCTCTAAATCGTTTATTTTTAAATAATGATATTTCAACAGCAATGAACCATCGAAGGTAAGACCTTTTATAAAAAGAACATACCGAACTGAACTTTTACAACTTCAAACGTCTCCAGCAGAGTTTCAAACATTTTCGTCGCGACTCAAACTACAACATTCTCAAAGGCGGAAGCTCTCCAGTCCACCCCTTGAAACTCCGGATTTTCTTTCGCCAGTTTGCACAGCTTTGAATTAAAATAGTGCCATAATCGAACATCGTCGATCAGTCCCCGACCTGCAATTATAATTGCTAATTTCGGAGATTCGCCAAGGGGGTGGCCGGCGCGTTCGCATTTCAGGAATTGTCGGGTGAAATATCTGGGCTTTCGATGCTGCGCGATTAATCCGAAAAGTGAGGCGCAATATCCGAAATTACGGCACACATTTCTCCCGTGTTCTATCCGCAATAACTGCGAGGAAACGACGGAGCCCCGAATAATGCGTCCTACGATTAACGAGACGTTGTTTCCGCGTTTCGTTCCGTGCTGGCTTTCAACAACAACTTCCCTGCCGCACCCCCATCCCCTCGCATACATTCAAATTTTCCTCCGTGTAACATTAATTACGCCCGATCCTCGCAAAAATGCGGTTTCGAACGAGCCACGCCGGGAAATCAACGACGTGGCCGTCGTAAATCGTTGGAAAAATTCGAAAACCGTCTACATTGCTGCCAAACAACTTTAAAACGCCATAAGCAATGTTTTTCTCGCATGATCGATAGCCCTCCGTTAATCCGGACGACATAAAACTTCTGACCGTAAGCTGAAATTTACGTAGAAACTTGTACCAGTCTTAAATATGTTTGTTAACGATTCACCAAAGTTTAAACATTAATTTAACATTAAATTTGATTAAATATTAGTTGGCAAAAATTTTTTAGGCTCGGATCAGAGAAAATTCTCGAGTATTCATTCATAAAAACGTTCATGAACATTTACGATACGTGAAAATATTTTAACAAATAAATACCCAATAAAAAATTCCAATATTTTTACGAACCGTAAACAACATTCTCAGCTTTCTATATCAATTTTGTTAAATTGAAAATATTGTAAAATGGCGAAGTTATTTCAATACTTCCAACTCTCGTTTGTCAGAACGTTTATTGTTCAAATGAAACCAGCAATGTGACTAAATTTAAGATTTTTATTTTATGTGGAAATATTCAGTAAAAAAATCTTATTTTCTGTGACATATAAACTGCATTTGCAGCTTCACATATCAATTTTTTAACTGCAAAAATTGTACAAAATCGCGGAGCTATTTTCTATTTTGTACACTCTTTGCAAATAATATTAATTGCTAACATGAAAATAACACCGTTGTTCCAGTTTCAGAATTCTTTTTTTATCTAAACATTGAGTAAAAAATTCTAATTTTCTGTGATATATAAACGACATTTGCAGCTTCACGTACCAATTTTTTAACTGCAAAAATGGTACAAAATCGTGGAGTTATTTTATTTTTGCACACTCGATTTACAGAACATTGATCATCAAGAAGAAAACATTACAATTACCCAAGTTTAAAAATATTTTTCATAGCTAACTACTAAATAAAGGAATTTAATTTTTTGACAGTGTATTTACAAGTCTTGCAGCTCAAGCTGTCAATTTTTTAATTGTGAAAATGTTAGAAAATGGCGAACTTGTGTCATAGAATTTATGCCACCCTCTCAAGCTATCCCCTATCCCTCTATGCATCGACATAAACATTATTAATTTTCGATGTTACAAAATGCATTTATCAATTCGGGATAATTTTTCCGTAATAAAGTAAGCTTCTGTCATTGAACTGCGGGCAGAGTCATCTCGATAGAGTAATTAATTTCGCAGATAGGAATTTTTAAAGAAATGCTTGCACTCGTGGGAGTGGCAAATCGTTTTGGTATCGCGATAATCAGCTGGTTTCCGAGCAATCAAGGTTGGAATTCGTAATTCGAGCAGCTTATGAACGTCGATCGGTAGTAACGAGCATGTTCTGGCATGGAGCATCCATTTTGTACAATAATACTTGCGCTACTGAAGGATGCGCTGCTGGGAGCTAGTTAGTCGATCGCCCCGGGCGCCTCACCAGAGAAATGGAATATACACTGGTAAATGTTACTACTATTTTCATGGTGTTACATACCTGTGGGAACATGCTCGTTTGTGTTTTCAGCGAAAACAGCCGTGTCTCCGTCTCTATCGAGTATTTTCTCATAAGAAATTGCATTGTGATCTTATCAAAGCAATGGAACCAGAGGGCTTCGTCTCGTGGGTTGCTTAAACAAGTTTCGTCATATGTAATATTATTAGAATATACTATTCTGAACTAGAACTGTCTATAATATATACTTTTAGATAAGATAACTATGTACATCTTTCATAATTGCATATTGAAAAAATATTAAAATTGAAAGTGTCATAAAATAGCACCTTGACAGTGTTTAAATCTATCTGAACAATGCTCGAAAACTATTTTTAAATGCGTTTAAATGTTTATAATGTCGATAGAGAAAAATGTCGTCATATTCGGTGCAGTTTGCAGAATTTTTTTTCCACTTTGAATCATTTATACTGCTGCTCAAATCGCAGCAGAAAAAATCATCAAAGTAAAAGACTTATGACATTAAATTTCTTGGAAAGTAATTATAATATAGAAGACGATATTTAAACAATAAGATTTTATTTTACAGTTACAAAAAAATAACCTTATATTCATTTGAGTTTGCAGAATTTTTTTCACTTTGAATCATTTGTGCAGCTGGTCAAATCACAGCACAAAAATCATCAAAGTAAAAGACTTATGAAATTAACTTCGTTGGAAAGTAATGATAATGCAATAGACGATATTTAAACAATAAGATTCTGTTAGTTCATGTTACGAGCTCGTAAAATTAAATATTTGATCCAATTATTTTATTCGAGTGATAAATTTGTGGTATAGTAATTTTCTGAATTTTTATACAGAGAAATACAAATTTTTGGATTAATGTATTATTTTATTTTTTGTTGCAGGTAAGAAACTTGACAATCACGTTATTGTGGATGGATGGCATCGATGTTGGTGAGCCACAGGCATTTGTTTATGTTGTGGGACACGGTGCAGGTTGGTTTAAAACGTTCGTAACCGAGTTGAGCCGAGTTTAGTCGATATTAAAGCCAGATCCTCCATATTGACAAAACATTCGCCACTCGTATGTCGGTCACTGTAATGTACACACTAATTGCATACTATTTTCCGTTGCCGCAAATTGTTATTACGCAAATGTTAATTAAAAATTACGTAGCAGCTACATTCTCGGCAATTTTCGATACGATGTTTGAAGAAATTAAATGGGACGAAATCGGTTAGTGAGTTCCATTTAATTTGATCACTTCCGGCAATATTGCGTGAAACATTCTCACTACTAAATTAATTATTAATTGTTGAATATCTTCGCAGCGTTATTGTAGAATCCAATAGTTTACGTTACCGTAGAATAATAATTACAGTGATCGCAATTGATATCAGACACCGAAATTAGATTGGCTCAAAATTATTTATTAATATAACCGAAAGAATTTTATCACGCAGGTTCTCACGTTTATCAATTAAACAACAGGGATTTTTTCTGCATCCATCGTTATTATTTTCACTGTGCACAGGTCCTTTCTCTGTCATTCTTCCATTCGCGTATCGTTGCCATTAAATTAACTGTTGTTCTGCGTAAAATTAATTCGTATTTTGCAACAACAAAATTTTCATTCCTCCTTCATCTGGTTTTCTTCGAAAGGATTTTTGTTTAACTTTCGATATGGAAACATTTTAATTTCTAAAGAATCCTATTGGCTTAGTAGGGTGGTACCTCTGTTATTCAACTAACACTGTGCGATTAAATAATTAGTGAACTAAATGAAATAATAATAAAATTTTTTAATTTTGCCAGCAGTTACTGTCTGTTGAAATAGAGGGCTGACTTAAGGTAGGCTGCACTACTGCCAGTTGGAGTGATGAGGGTTAGAAAATTGTATTCTAGTAGCTAAATAATTGACAAATTTTTGTAAAAAAATTGCAGATCAATATCTCTTTCCGTTTGGTACAGAAAAATTCACAAATATATCCAAATATAGATTTAGTAACTTCTTAGGAGAACTTTAATTGTAGAAATAATTTTGATGGACGTATTTTTGAGATTCTTCATTTTACAAAAATATGTTCTAGTAGATGAACAATTCACAAATTTTTCTAAAAAAAATTGCAGATCAATATCTGTTTCCGTTTGGTACAGAAAAATTCACAAATATATCCAAATATAGATGTAGTAACTTCTTAGGAGAAACTTGGTTTTTAAATAATTTCGGTGGACGCAGTTTTGAGATTCTTTATTTCGAAAAATTATGTTGTACAGGCAAAAGGGTCAACGAGTTTATACAAAAAAATTACACGTTGATATCTGCCATCTGCACGGCTAAGCAAATTTACGAAAATGACTAAAAAGAATGTAGGTTTTCCTCGAGACATACGAACCTGTGTATTAATTTTTCTGTCAGCAGAGAATGTACTTTGTAATTTTCAGTTGAAATTTTATCAGCACGGATAATGAACTCGCCTTTAAGGGCCCGTTTACATAATTGCGAGGCAAGGTTTACTGTAAGAAGAGACAGCAGGGGCGTAGCCAGTTCGTAATTTTTTTAATTTTCGGGTCAGCACGGTGTGTACTCTGCCTTACGATGAAAATCACAGATGTACATTTACATTTTTATGCAATTAACCTATGCTTTCAAACCGTGAAGAGAATTATGTTAAATAAAAGTCCTGCGACAAAATCTAGAAATATGCTGAAATTATACTTGGACGAAATGAATAGTTTTTCCATAGAAAGATAACAGATATCAATATGCAATTTTTTTCATAAAATCTGGGAATGTCTCAGCTAGTAAAACCTAATTTTTAAAAATAAATTGTCGAAATATGGCGAGTGCTATAATTATTCCAAGAACATCAAATATCAACTAAGAATAAACTTTTATTCAGACATTTTTCCATATTTTGTTATTATAAAATGAAAACAGATATCAATATTCAATTTATTATATTATAAAAAATATTATTATTATATTATTTATTATTATTATAACAAATTTAAAAATTCCAAAAATTTCTTCATTCGGTGAAATTCGATTTGCATAACTTCGCGAATTATTTTAGCCTAAACGGAGATAGATATCGTTACCTAATTTTCTGCAGAAAATTTCTCAACACTTACAACTAACAATACGTAATTTTCTTTAATATAAAACTCAAAGGTCACAATCGCTACAATTATTCTTCGACGAATACGTAAACTGGGCAATCTTCAATCCCACAGCGAGCAGTTAAAAAAATACCATTTTTTCATCGAATTCAACCATAAAAAATTGCAACAACGAGCGATCAACAATAGCATAAAACCAGTTACTCTCCCCGAAATAAAAGGAATCACCCACCCTCGCCAAAATCATTTAAAAATCGCTTTATACATTCGAAAACATTCGAAAACCAAACTCGATCTCCCTGAAACATAGAATCAATTCCATTCAAAAACTCAAAAAGGACTACGTTAACGCTTTCGTGCACCTAAATCGGTTTACTGAACACCACTATCGCCCTCTGACAGTCTAACTACCGAAGTCTCCTCCCCGAAATTCGCCTCCAATCAAGATGCAGCTTTCCAAGCAATTTAAAAAAAAAAGAACAGTTTCTCATCTGCCATGTAAATATGAAACTGGAATTTTTGTAGTCTCACTAATAATTAGAAATTTCTGAATAAATAATATAAGATCTTGATTACTAATTCCTTCTTCATTTTAATTTGAGATCGATAGGATAAAATGATCACGTGGCGGATTTAAATTAAAACATTTAAAAATTTTTAATTTCACCCCCTCCATAATTTACAGGGGTACGTAAATATGAATTTTTGTGTTGAAAGCGACAGGTTTGTTAGTTTTCAACTGTGAAGTAATTTGTTTTGTAATTTTAATTTCACTAAATTTTATTTTCTTCAAGATTAACAAAAATATTTTTAATCTTTAATGTTAATTTAGCCTGTATAATTTTATATGCTTAATCTTTGTTAATCTTTTGTGAGTTGAAAATCTTTGTCTGATGTCGAAACAAGAAAATGGCGTCAGTGACATAGTTTGAGGGTAACTTCATTTACAGTTGGCATCACGAATAACGGTTTTATAATTTATATTTACATATTATTATATACTTTATTTTTATATTTTATATTTATTTTATATTATATTACATTTTATATTTATAAATGCATCCTTGGAATTGTATTTTCGTGAAAACTAAGTTTTATTTCCTTCAAGATTAACAAAAATATTTTTGTTAATCAATGTTGATCTTTTGTGAGTTGAAACTCTTTGTCTGATGACGAAACAAGAAAATGGCGTCAGCGACATAGTTTGAGGGTAACTACATTAACAGCTAACGCCACATACAAAATTCCCATAAAAGTGGCACGCAGGTGACCTCAGGTAGCACAGTTTGTCGGTGTGAGGTTGTCATAAACGCGTGTAAACAGTGATCCTGAGGTATGCGGCGGTAGCGTGTCCCAACAAAGGAGAAATGGAAAAAGTATTGTGTCAGGGAAGGAGTATACGAAGAATACGGAAAAAAAGAGCCGGTGGGATGTCGGGGTTGCAGGAGGGGGGATAAAAGAAGGGGTGGACAGCGTTTAAATGCTTTTCGATATCAGAGCAAGCCGTGGATTTCATCAAAGCTTGAATTCCGTCGAGGGAGGGTTGGTTCCTCGGTCTGTAGCCCAGATGAGGGCTGGGGAGGGTGAATTGGAGAAAGAGGGTGCTTTCTTTCTTTCTTTCGAAGGACGGAGAGAGAGAGAGATAAAGAGAGAGGGAGAAAGAGAGGGAGTAAGGGAGAGAGCGCTAGGGTCCTGAAGGAACAGAGAGGACGACGCAAGGTGGCGGAGTCTGAATGGGGGAGCTTTGGACAAGGTAACGAGAAGGAGGACGCAGAGACATTCGAGAGGGGAGGGGCTGGAGAGAGACGGGGTTGGAATGAGAGGGACGCGTTGCGTGTGCCGGGAAAGGGTTGGTAGGGGTGAGAGAAGCTAGGCAGAGGGTGAGGGAGAGAGGCTGGGTGATGGGAGGAGAGTCGCGAGGAGGAGGGAGTATGAAGCTAGCTTGCTCTGGCTGATGTTCGGTTGTGAAGAGCGAGAAGAGAGAGAGTGAGAGCGAGAGAGAGAGAGAGAGAGAGACGAGTGTAGGGGATGCTCTCTCTGGCTCGCTCGCTCTTGGATTTAGGGGTGGGCCAGGATTTCGAGGGATGGGCTGTTTTCTTTTATACCCGGGTCCCTTAGTCGGGGCTTGCTAGGATGTACCAGCGTCTCCTCGAGTAGATTGTTTATTTATTTTACACGCAGAGCCTTTGGTTCTGGCCTAGCAGCTGATACAGCCACCTCGTTCTCTTGGTTCTTTCGGCGACACTACTTTCTGCCTCTTTTTACACTGGCCATCCTAGGTCTCCGATATACCTCGTTCTCTTCCATTACTCATTCCGAATCCCCTACTCATTCTAGCGGATCCTCTGTCTCTGCTTCGCTAATATCATCATTCAGGATTATCTTCTTCTCGCACCAACTACTACTCCCCCCCAGCTGTTTCAATCATAGCTTCACAAGGGTTCGGAACACTGGTTCTACAACTAGGTCCTCTTCTTGTCCTTTCGGAAGCTAGCTTAGCGTACTCGAACTGCCGGCTCTCTTTCTGAAGTAAAACAGATGGAAACTTGTTGGAGACTATTGGTAGACACTGTTCCAGGCGAAAATAGACATTTATTTAGGAAAGTAGTCGAGGTAGCTAATCAAGGAGAGAATCGTGATTGTTAGAATAATGGAAACTAGTGAATCTAGAAAAAGAAGAGCAGGGAATCCTCTTGAATGAAGGGTTGGAATTTTAGAGTGGAACTGGTGTATCGAGTTTTGAGAAAAGAGGATCATTTATAACAGAGA
>JAQQRL010000568.1:0-10293 GCA_028453745.1 Agapostemon virescens | reverse complement strand
GTTCGCATGATAATGACGTTGCGTCGCTTGCGCCCGCTCTTTCGCCCGCTCTTTCGCCCCTTTGGAAACCCTGCCTTTGCGTCGCCTTATTCTTCTGCCTCTTCCAGTGGCCCTGTCTATACACTGTCGTATAGTTATAGTAATAACGTTTACGCAGAGTTACGGTACGATCTTTCGTACAATTATAGTAGGATCTTTTGCACAATTACGGTAGAGATATTTTGGAACAGTAACGGTGGGATCTTTCGCACAATTACGGTAGAGATTTTTGGAATAGTTACGGTAGGATTTTTCACGCAACTGCAACAGAGATTTTTTATACAGTTATAGAAGGATCTTTCACATAGTTATAGTAATAATTTTACGTTTTATTTATTAAAACTTGCCACACCATTATTTAAACAACAGTTACATCGATAGTGTTGCAGTTGAGAAATTGATAAAAATGTTAAAATTCTAAGTATGAGTCATAGTAATTAATTTCGTATGAACTGAAATGAACTATTAAACAAGAATTAAACAACAATAAAAATATTGTTTCGATTTTAGAGTGGAATTGCTTCGAGTGCAAAGGGTTAATAAACAGTAGACGCGTGAAAGTAAACGGAAAAATCCGTCTCGGTTTCCGATTCAAAATGGCGTCGTCCAACGGGAAGAGTTGATTCGATCGAGCAAAGAATTTCCGATCGAGATCTCGAATTTCCAAGGACACGGCGTAGATATTTCGGTGACACGAAGACGTGCACGTGGAGGACCCCGAATGAAAGTGCAACGGGCGTCGTCGCCAAGTGAAAAGTATCGTCGGCCGACGAGCATAATCGGGGTTCGAAGACGGGAAACGTCGAGGAAGGAGGCGCGCGCGACGCATTCAGATGCAAATACGTTTTGCTGGCCGGCGTGATTTACGAGGGACGGACGTGTCCATACGCGATTGGGACAGAGAAAACGTTTCGGTGGCGTTCCGAAGCCGTTCTTCTGCTGGGGGACAGCCGGATAAGATCTGCTCAAAACGACCACAATAGCCGAGGGATTTCGTGCTATCGGGCGTCTAGCTCCGGAGGAACTCGGACACGGTTTTTCCCGATCGCCTAGCTTTTAACGATTTCTCCTTTTACTCGGCTCTGACTACAGTCGAACGCCCTCCATGCTGTTTTAATTTATTCGAACCATTGTGTACAGGATGTACCACCCATCTTGAGCCTCTTCGGTGTCTCACTGATTTTTTACGACGTGGCAAAATGGCGGAGGAGACAGCGTTATTCAAATTGACGGCCAAATTCTGTGATGGGGTGGAAAATATATTTCTGAGGTTGCGACAATGCAGTTTTAATTTGTCTGGACTGTTAGTCATTGCTTGCAGAATGTTTTAGCTAATTAGAGCATATTGAATCTTTGGCTGATTTTTTATGGCTAGGCAAAATGGCGGAGGATAGCGTTCTTCAGGTTGAAGGCCAAATTCTGTAATGGGGTGGAAAATAAATTGTTGAGGTTGTGACAATACAATTTTAATTTTTCTGGACTGTTAGTCATTGCTTGTAGAATATTCTACCTAATTAGAGCATGTAAAATTTTTGGCTGATTTTTTACAACGAGATAAAATGGCGGAGGATAGCGTTATTCAGGTTGAAGGCCAAAGTTTTCTTAGCTTCTGCCAATGCATTTGGAAATTTATCTGAAATATTGTTCATTGTTTATTTCGTTTACGACTCTATTGTCAGATCCCAGAGACAAAGAATTAGTATACAGGGCGAGTGACCAAAGATTATCGCCTAAACGCTTCAAACGCCAGAGAGAAGTTGAGCAACCACAAAATTTCCCACCGAAGTAAAAATGTGTCAATGGAGGAAGTTGCAGACGCACGTGTCAGTGCCCATATTCCTCCACTTCCGGTGGCGAGGCAGCCGAAAAATTTCAAGCAACGTCGTCGTCCGCTTCAAGAGTGCTATCTCAAAGCGAATTTGCATATCACTTCATGCCAACGAGCACAAAATAAAAAGCAGCGGTTTCAGTTCCCACGTTAGTTTCCCTCCGCTTCCATTAAGCCGCAGTTTCAACGAATTCTCGATCATTGGGAACAAATACAACGCGCGTCGCTCGATACAATGCATTTTCGATGACTTCGACACGTTGGCAGCGACGAGAAATTCGCTAAAATTGTACACATGATAACTAATTTTTCTAATGACTTAAACACGTTGGCAGCGACGAGAAATTCGCAAAAATTGTTCGCAAGGTAGTAACAAATTTTTCTAATGACTTGGACACGTTGGCAGCGAAGAGAAATTCGTTAAAATTGTACGCAAGATGATAACAAATTTTTCTAATGACTTAAACACGTTGGCAGCGATGAGAAATTCGCAAAAATTGTTCGCAAGGTAGTAACAAATTTTTCTAATGGCTTGGACACGTTGGCAGCGAAGAGAAATTCGCTAAAATTGTACGCAAGATGATAACAAATTTTTCTAATGACTTGGACACCTTGGCAACGACGAGAAATTCGCTAAAATTGTACGCAAGATGATAACTAATTTTTCTAATGACTTAAACACGTTGGCAGCGAAGAGAAATTCGTTAAAATTGTACGCAAGATGATAACAAATTTTTCTGATGACTTGGACACGTTGGCAGCGACGAGAAATTCTCTAAAATTGTTTGGAAGGTAGTAACAAATTTTTTCGATGACTTGGACACGTTGGCAACGACGAGAAATTTCTGAGTTGGATAACAGACAGAGTTCTTAACGTTCGCGAAAGAGATATTCTGACGAAAAAGGAAATCGTCTGGATTTCACATTGGACAACAGTTGTCAGCTGTGAATCACGGCGAAGGAATCGGTGTGACCGCAGCTTTAAAGAGGAATCGCGCCGGAAGTCGCGAAGCAGCCGAAACGAGTCTTGCTGCATCGAAGGCGCGTCCGTGTTCCTCGCACGGAAAGCTGCTGGAATTATAACGACCACGCATTGTTATCGGATCGAGACGGTGACGCTCGGAATGCAAACGACTCGGGCATTTAGGTCAGCGACGTCGCGCGGCACTCTGTATTTCGTCCGATGGACGAAGATTTCAAAAGTCGTGATCCAAAATCAACACGAACGAAACAGATACAATTCTTATTTAACGATATCGTCAAACGACTTCCAATATTCAAGCAATCTACATTTTAAACAATTGCATTGTGTTCGTGATTTCAGTGAACTCCATTCCTCTATTTTTATCCTGCATCATCTGCTCAAATCTTTCTAAAAATTTATTAAAATTCGCAATCCAAAATCAACATAGAAGAAACAGATACAATTCTTATTTAACGATATCGTCAAACGATTTGCTATATTCAAGCAATCTGCAGTCTAAACAATTGCATTGTGCTCATGATTTCAGAGAACTCCATCCCTCCATTTTTACCCTGCACCGTCTGCCCAAATCATCCCTAAAAATTTATATAAAATTAATAACCCGAATGAACACAATCCAAAATCAACTTGAAACAAACAGAGAAAATTCATATTCAACGAATTCATCAAAAAGACCATTCAACATCAAAGCACTCTACATTTCAAAAAATCCCCTCCACTGTTCCAAAAAACCGCACTCCTTAACCCCTTGCCCTACAACAACGAAGTCAGACTCATGATCAAGATTTCGAAATGAATTTTATTTAAACGGAAATAACATTTTATTGAATTGCTGATCGTATACGGTCATTGGAGAATAAATAGGTACTAATTACAAATTTGTCTTTACTCTTACTCTGCGGAGGATAAAGAAAGTCTAGTCACTGTTATTGCAAAATAAGTCGCAGGCCAAGGGGTTAAATGAGCATCTTGCAACATCTCCTCACCCACCCCAAGAAACAAGTCTCGCAACAAAGTATCACCCCCAATCTCCAAAATCGCTCAAACCGTACAATCTCGCCTCGAAACAGCCCCAAAAATAATTCACCCGAGACTTAACGCCCTAAACCAAATCCAAGAAACCAACCCTATCAAACCGAAACGAGTTCAACGCATAAAAGAAAAAGAAAAAGTTCATAGTTCTGAAACGCAGCGCCTCGTCGGCGTGCACGTAGTCGCGAGTGCGTCCCCGCGACTAGCGCGCGTTGCCTGGCGTATTGACGCGGCGGATTGTTAGGCGCAGGTTAAATCGAGCAGACGGTGACGGCGTCGCGACGCCGGCTGCGCGCGTCCACGCGCCCCTCTCCGAGGCCCCCTGCCACCCCTCCGACGCCTTTCGAAACGGGGAGGGTGGGATCGCAGAGGTAGGGGTATCACCGCGAGGGAAAACCGTTAAGGGTGGGGCGAGACTACTTGTTGCGCGTCGCGGCGCCCTCGTGACGCCGACAAGTCCCTTCCCCCTCCGCCCTCCCCACACCGACGCCGCTCTCCCCGATGATTTCGGCGTCGCCTGCCCCTCACCCCCTTCGCCGTCACAGCCCACCCCCGCGGTGGAAAGCGCCGGCACGCCACGAGCGTCGATAGCGTGCCCCTTCGCTGGCGACGCCACCGGCGACGTCGTTGCCACCACCGTCCCCGACGAACCACCGGCAGCGTCGCGACGCCGACGTTGGCGTCACGAGTCGACGTCGGTGGTGGCGACGACGCCACCGATGCCGCCGACGTACCCGACAAAAATAGACGCGTCGTCGTCGTTGTCGTCGTCGTTGTCGTCGGCGACCGCGTCGTCGTCGTTGTCGTCGTCGCGACGCAACAGATATCGTCGGCCAGCCTCCGACGACACGCGCACTCGGAATTCTGACGAGATCGAAACGGAACGAGGACTCCAAGTCCTTGCGATCCTTGACGAGGTCGCTTTTATTTCGACCGCGGTGATTCTTAAGGCGAGGCGGTGGAAGGGTTGAAACACTCTTTGTTGCTTAACCCCTTGCAATACCATTTTCGTTGTGACAAAAGTTGCTGCAACATATTCATCGTTAAAAATGTTACAGATGAGAACAGACAATTTATATCTGTCATGTTGCTACGTGTACTTCAATGCTTGGATATTGATTAAAAGAGAATAAAATTTAATTTCGTCGAAAAAGAATGGCACAATATTTATATTTGCTAGAATTTGTTCAAAATCTTCGTCACGAGTCTGAATCGTTAGAATATGGCAAGGGGTTAATCCCTTTCGCTGTTTTGTATCGAGTGCATTAATTTATTTTATTCGTTCGAGGGGTGATTTAAATGGTTTCGTTCTTGGATTTGCGAAATTTATTGATTTTAGAAATTGCAAAATTGAATTAGGTTAGCAATTTTTCTTGTCGCTTTGGGGATGAGATGGTTGTGGTTAGAGGGTAGAGAGACTGAGGCAAATAATTTATATTGTTCGAGGTTTCGTCGTTGAATTTACAAAAATGAATTAGTTTAGGAATTTTTCTTGTTGATTTAGAAATAAGGTGGTTTCATTAATTTATATTATTCATTCTAGTGGCGATTTGCGAAATGAAAAGGTTAGGTGGATAATATCAGCCACTGTAGTGTTCATTATTTAAAAAAAAAAATGAGATTATAAATAAATAAATTTATAGATTTCTTGCTAGAAAGGTGACAATCAATTTTGTCACTTCTAGTAGAGACAAATAAACGAATGCTGCGAGACAGAGATGTTCGAATAAACTAAAACGTTAAAAATGTTAAATACATTACATTAAATACATTGTTCAATTGATAATCGATCTTGCGATATCGATTCGACGTCGAGCTTTCTACGAAAATTGGAAAACACGATGGATATAGGTCCTCGGTTTTATGCAGAGAATTATTAATGTTAAATGCACTCTAAGCGAAGTGGCTGCGGAAGAAATTGTAAGACAAGGGGTTATTCGTTGAGTGCCCCGCTAAATTCACATGACTTTCCATTTAGGCGAGCCGCAGATGGTCCACGTTCTTCCATTTACTATGCGCACTCGTAAAATATTGGAGAAACAATTGCTTTACATTGAGTGAAAAGTAATATATTGATTGTTCAGGCAGTTTGATAAAATTAAATACTATTTGTATACAATATGCTATTATAAAAATACTTGATCGTATCTTAGTGAACAATGTACTCTTACGTACGGAAAATATTTTCCATTCAACAAAATGTCCTACATGTTTTACGTTTAACCTCTTTTCTATAGGACCAGACTGTATTCTCGATTTAATTTGAGATTACAGTAGAAAATTTTCACTTAAAAATTCGTCAGATAATCAGTGAAGACTCAGCTTAATACTGTAGCTACTTAACATTTCTATTTTACCTATACTTCATGACTAACTTGACCCCATCCATAAAGGACCAGACTGTAGTCTGGATTTCATTTAAAACTGCACTAAAATATTAGCAAAAAGAACAGTGGAGACTCAGCTTAAGATTCCAGTTACATAACCTATTTATTTAACCCAAACCTCATATCTGACTTGGCCCTTGCCATAAATGACCAGGCTGCAGTCTAGATTTCATTTGTAACTGCACTAAAAATTTGCAAAAAAGTCAGTGAAGACTCAGCCTAATACTCTAGCTACTTCACCTTTATATTTTACTCATAACCTCATGTCTGACTTGATCAGTCCCATAAAAGACCAGACTATACTCCTTAAGCCGAGTCTCCACTGAATCCCCGGCGCCCAATCCCAACATATCAACTCCACTAACCTGAATCTGATGTCCGGGGTTGTTGATGTGTAGCTGCTGCGCCTGGTTAATTTGCAGTGAGGAGGTGCCAGATCCCGAGGGAGGTCTGGGCGGGGTGGAGCTGGTGAAGGGTGCTTGGGACCCGGTCTGATTAGGTCCGGCTCCCTGCGATCCCCTAGGTGGAAGCGGGTACCCAGGACTGCCATGGTTGGGCATCGATCCTGGGCTACCTCCATACGGCGAATACTGCTGCTTGTAACCGCCAGTGGGCCCTAGCATGCTAGGCTTGCCACCGGTAGCCGGTTGGGGTCTTTTCATGTCCGCCAGGCCCTGTGCGAACTGGGTCTGCGATCCAACGAACATCTCACTCGTCTGCTGGCTTTGGAATGCGGCGGTGCCGTTGTTCTTATGATAGGACCCGGTCCCGGAGGTGGCTTGGGACTGTCCGCCGGGTGGGCCAGTGCTACCGGGACTGCCCAGATAGTCCGAGGTGCCTCCGAACTGAGGGAACTCGGCGTAAGGCGACCTGGCGGTGGGACCCCTGGCAGCAGCAGCAGCCGCAGCTCCGGGATTGAATCCTCCAAGGCCCAACTGCTGGCTCTTGTGCTGATGCTGTTCAGCCATCTGCTTGAGGGTCTGGGCGGCGGGACTCATCTCTGATTTGAAGTCCAGTCCAGAATAAGGCAACCTAGCCGGGGAGTACTGGGCGGAGCCTAGTCCCCCGGGACTCGAGTTCGCAGGGAGGGCGTTCCCGTTGTTGGTGGGCGTGCCGTTGTTGACGGCGTTGTTGTTGGCGTTCCCGTGCTGCTGGTGTATCGCGTCCTTGTCGTCCTCGATCTTGATCTGCCCGTTGTTCGTGGGCATGCTGTTGTTATTATTGTTGTTATTATTATTATTGTTGCTGTTGTTGTTATTATTGTTGTTGGCCGCGGCAGCAGCCGCAGCGGCGACCGCGGCGTTGTTCGCCAGCGCCTCTACCGGAATCTTGTCCTCGAAGTCGAAGTCCTTCATGAACTCCGGATGGAAGTCCGAGATCTCGGAGATGAGGTCCTTGAACGCGTCCGAGGTGATGATCTCGTCGCCGGTGTCGTCGCCCATGAAGTCCGAGAACCCGGGGAAACCGCCGCCATTTGCAGCCGCGTCCTTCTCTAATGCGGCCGCACATTGTTCAAGGTCGACGAACTCGTTGTCCGGTTCTTGCTTGCACTCCACCAGGTTCCCGATGTCCACGCAACCGATACCGCCGCCGGTCGCTGGGCCACCGGTGCCACCTCCACCGCCGCCGGGCCCACCGCCGCCGCCATTGTTCCCGGTCTGGGACCTCGAGGTCGCCGACGCGGGCGTGTCCGGCCCCGATTTCGGCGACGACGACGCGTTCAGCAGGTCGCTCTTCACCGAGGCGTTCGTCAACGCCTTCACCGTCACGTTCGTCGAGATCTGCTGGGCCTGAGAGTTCGCCGCCGAGGTGGTGAACTCCAGCTGCTGAACGATCTCCACGGAGAACTTGGTCAGGCCCTCGTTCCCGCCGCTGCCCCCGGTGTTCCCACCGCCCCCGTGATTCGGCCCCGTCGAGTTCGCGCCGTTTCCGGGCGCGTGCTGACCGTGCCCGTGATGGGGCCCACCCCCACCACCGCCGCCGGGGCCTGGCTGGTGCTGATGCTGCGCCTGCGTGCATTGCAGCTTCACCGGTGGCTCGCCGAATCCACCGTCGCCGCTACCGCCGCCGGCTGGCTCCAACTCCTCGGCCGTCCTCTTCACGAATTTTTGCTGCTGAAACCAGAAACGTACGATTAGGTGATTTTAGTTGGGAATACGAGGGGGATGCTACGGGACAAGTCTGAATCGGGGCCTGATTGTTGCGGAGTCAGAGGTTATTGGGGATGCACGATTATGTGTACGTGGGAGATACTGTTTCGAGTTGTTTCTATTAAAGCAGATGCTACTTTTGCTGGTTAATATTGTACAGGGTGTTTCAATATATATGGGCCCATTTTCTAGGATGTAGCTACGAGACGCAGGTACGTGTTCCATTTATTTCGGAGATGTAATCGTTTCTGTTCGAATTGTATATACTCGCTAGTTTTTTACAGGATGAACCAAAATAAGTGGGCCTTATTTTTCGGAGCATTTAGGGAATACAAAGAACAATATTCTTCTTTCGGATAAACATGTTCCATTTATTTCAGAAGCTTAACTGTTCCTGCTCCAGTCATACGGTCGTTAGTTTTGTACTGGATAAACCAAAATAAGTGGGCCTCATTTGTCGGAGCATTTAGAGAACACAAGAAACAATATTCTTCTTTTGGATAAACATGTTCCACTCATTAAAGAAGCTTAACTGTTGCTACTCCAGTTATATGCTTGTTAGTTTTTTACAGGATGAACCAAAATAAGTGGGCCCTATTTGTGAAGCACATAGAGAATGCAGAAATAATACTGTTTTTACAGATGAAACTGTTTCATATATGTCAGAGATATAATCGTTTCTATTCCAATTGTATATACTCGCTAGTTTTGTACAGGATGAACCAAAATAAGTGGGCCCTATCTTTTCGAATCTATCTTACGAACGAACATGTTCCTTTTATATTAGAGAAGTAACTGTTTCTGTTCCAATCGTGTAGTCATTAGTTTTATACAGGATGTTTCAGAACAACAAAATTCACATAACGGGTGTCCATAATATCCCGGAACAATCTCCAAAAATCCGTACAACGAACAGTCACCCAAAATCCCGACCGAAATATTTCTCAAGCCCATCGAAAGAGATCGAAAGTTCAACGAGGAGTCCCATCACCCAGAAATTTACCTACCACCCTAGCCACAGACAAATTCAGTTCAGCTCAGAAGCGAGCTGGGGCAAAAATCAGCGCCGATCCCCAGCTAATCCCGGCGCTCATCGAGTCAGCCCGAGAAAAGTTCTCAGACGTCGCAGTCACGGGCTGAAGGGGAATTGCCGGGGGCGGAGGGGAAGTGTCGAGGGCAGAGGGGAAGAGGGTTGGGACCTCGCTGAGCGAAAGGGAACGCGTCTCGGGGAGGTGCTAGGAGGATTCCGTCCTCCTGGCGAGCCACCCACGAAGAGATCGCAGCCCCTGAAGGCTGCAGCGTGAACGAGTGCCGGTAGGAAAAACCGGAGGAACGCGGTAATGGCTTCTAAATCCCGCGCAGTCGGCCGCGTTTCCCATTTCAAGCGACCGGGAAAGAAAGAAGGAGAGTCAACGAGAAAGAAAGAGAGAGAGAGAGAGAGAGAGAGAAATAAAGAGAGGAGAGAGAGAAAGAGAGGACCGGTCGACCGACCGGATCCACATTCTGCTCGTGGGTCAAGGCAAAACGCGAATCGAGTCCTTTAAACCCCCGCCGGTTTTTCTGGAAGCAACCGGTAGCGCAGGATATTTAACTCGGGGAACGGGATGCCTCGATCCAAAGCCGGCCCGTTTCTTTCGCAATTAACCCGACGATTTCTCACCGAGCCTGTCAATACCGTCGGCCGGTTTTTCTGGGACCCGTCTTTGTGCGGGTCGCCGCGGACGATACCTACCCGCGCGCTTAGGCTCGCGGCCACCCCCCTCGACCGGCGTAAATCTCGATCCGCGAATGGGACTCGCGACGCGTGACTCTATGCGAGCCTCCGTCGATTCTGGATCAAGGCTGGCCGGGAATAATGCACGGTTCGGATAC
>JAQQRL010000567.1:0-10313 GCA_028453745.1 Agapostemon virescens | reverse complement strand
AATTTGCAGAATATCTGCTAGTGAAGTCAAATCTGCACACATTATAAATGCTCAAAAGTAACAGGCTCTTTCCAATACAACTTACAAAATTTTTCGTAAGGTATATTTCCTAGTTACAATTTAATGAAAGCGTTCAAGGGATTCCCATAAAGAGAATCCTGCCATGAATGAATGGCAAAGGGTTGTCCATTTACAAGGCAGGGCCATTAAGCCCAATTTCTCACCCAGTACAAATACGCAAAAATATCCAGCCTTCCAACTAGAATCTACAAAAATTCTCCCGAATAATTTTCACAAATCCCGCCAAAGGGGTGAAGGAAAAGAGGGTGGCAAAGGACGGTCGGTTTACGACACAGTGCCGTGGAGTCCAATTTCGACCCAGTAGAAATGCGTAAAAATACCCAGCCTTCTAACTAGAATCTACAAAAATTCTCCCGAAGGATTTTTACAAATCCCCCGAAAGGGGTGAGGGAAAGGAGGGTGGTAAAAGGTGGTCGATTTACAAGACGAGGCCGTGGAGTCCAATTTCGCATCCAGTAGAAATGCGTAAAAATACCCAGCCTCTCAATTAGAATCTACAAAAATTTTCCCGAAGGATTTTCACGAAACCCGCCAAAGGGGTGAAGGAAAGGAGGGTGGTAAATTGCGGTCGGTTTACAAGACAGGGCCATAGAGCCCAATATCACACCCAGCATAAATACCCAAAAATACCCAGCCTCCCAAATAAGATCTACAAAAATTCCTCCAAGGAATTTTCACAAATCCCCCAAAAGGGTTAAAGTAAAGGGTGGGTGGCAAAGGGCGATCGGTTTAAGAGACGGTGCCACGAAGGGACCGGCTAGCCTTTTTTGCGGAAGCATGGCGATCTTCGCGTATCGGCGGCGACCCGTTGTTAGTGCATTTGCGAGACGCAAGCAGTGCAGAGCTGCCTGCGGCGTGCATCTGCGCCCCTGGCCGCCGAAAAGACTGGCGCGTGCATTTAGCGGCGGTGCAGGTTCGCCGTACACCGGGTTAAGAGGAGGGTGCATATCGGCGTATAGGATCGGACGCGGTAGCCGACCGGCTGGTCGAGATAGAGATCGAAAGGCGAAGGAGGCCGACCAACCCCTTTCGCTCTCGACTTTTCAGCCACCTTGCAACAACGATTCGGTTATCGCCGAGTCCATCTATCTCTCCCTCGCATTTCGGGCCACCTTATAACCGCGCTTATAAAACAGCCCGAGCGCGATATATCGCCATCTGTGGCTCATTAGCTTAAGCGGTACAAACAGAGCGCAGGGCCACTCGACACGCTCCGGTGTCCTGCGGGCCACCGATCTGCCCCGCTCGGCAAAACCGAAATGTTCTCTTTTCAACCCCTTGCGGTCGAGTCGTTTCTCTTTGCAAGTCCTCCTGCATGCATCTTTGTATCAGTTACGAAATTATTTTTACGGTTTTTAACATTCATTTTCGTAGCATTTTTACATTAGAATTGAAGCTTTTAATGTTGGGGCTATCTGGGATTAAAAATGGCCAGTGATAAAATTTATTTGGGATTTCTGCGATTTTTACTGCAACGTATAATTTAATTGAAAAAGTCTATAGCATACGAGAAGATTATTTTTACGGTATTTAATATTAATTTTTGTAACATTTTTACATTAGTATCGAAGCTTATAATTTTGGGGCTGCCTGGGATTAAAAGTGGCCAGGGATAAGATTTTATTTTATTTAGATTTATGCAATTTTTACTGCAACGTATGATTTAATTTTGAAAAGTCTACAGCACACGAGAAGATTATTCTTACGGTTTTTAACTTTAATATTTTCAATATTTTCACATTAAAAATTTCAATGTCTAAGCTACCTGACATTAAAGGAGATTCAATAAGATTTAATTTAAGTTGCAACCTAAATTGCAGGGTGCTTTGGTTTCTTGAAAAAATACCCTTACCCTTTAGATTATTCGTACGGTTTTCAACTTCAATATTTTAAACATTTTCACATTAAAATTTTTATATCGAAGCTACCTGACATTAAAGGAGATTCAATAAGATTTAATTTAAGTTGCAACCTAAATTACAGGGTGCTTGATTTCTTTTAATAAAGATACTCCTACCTTTACCCTTAGGAAAAAATACCCTTTTACCTAAATGTTTTAAAGAATCGTTCAGAAGGTATATAAAAGAAGCTTCGTTGGTAATTGACGTAATCGAAACACGATTATGGATTTCGTCTGGAAACTTAGAAATTCTGTTACGGAATAGAAAACGGTATTTCTAGCGATGCGAACAAAGTTGTCAGTCTCGCCAGAGAATTCCTAATGAAGGAAGCGGTTCGACCGGTGTTTTAACATATCATAAGTGCGTGTTGCCGTTATGGAATACATTTGGCTCCAAGATGGGCCCCATGCGTGTCCTCGCTAAAAAAAAGTAACGAAACCACCGTCCGTCGTCGCTTAACGTCCATTATACGGATTATTACCTTACTTCTCGAGTGGAAAACCGCCAACTGGCACCGTTCTCGGCCCTCGAATAAAAGGAGGAAGCGCCTTTTTTTTTACGGGGTTTTGGTTTCTTAGGTCTGGGGGCCAGACCCTGTGTCCCACCGACAAGGAGATAACGGTGGAGCCATTTGCGCCTCCAGGTGAAACGTCGACACGCCCTCTCGTTTAACCCTTGCGCGAGGGAACTCTCTTCGCTTTTCCCAGATATTCCTCGTTCTCGATAGAACGTTCTCTCGCTAACTCTTTAACTCGCCGACTATCGTTCACTCACCTGTCGAAGTGCTACAAGCTTCCATTTTCACGGTTTTCACCCCGTTTTTCAAAGCACTCGCACTTTGCCTTTTCTCTTCGTTCATTCCTTCTTCCGTGTCGCGTATTTGTCCTCTTTGCGTATCATTTGTTCATTCTTTCTTCTAAATTCACTGTTCACTCCATTCTTTACCTCGCGTTTTCATTCCTTCTTCGGATAGTTCATTCACTCCTTCTCGTACTTCATTATTCACTCCTTTTATACTTCCTTTGCTTATACTTCTTCTAAAATGTTTACTCCTTCTCATGTTTCATTGTTCATTCCTTCTACAATTCCTTCACGTGGTCATTCCTCCTTTTAGATCACGTGTTCAATCCTTCTCTTAATTCGTGCATTTGTTCCTTCTTTTAATTCGTGCATTTGTTCCTTATTTTAAATCGTATAATCCTTCTTTTGTATGATGCATATCATATACATATTGAAAGAGTCGTAGGAATATCATTTTTAATTACTAACTGTAGGGACATCGAACCACTCATTGAGTTGGCAAAAATGTACACGTCTCTTGTCGACCGCCATATAATTTATTTAATTATAAAAATATAAATTCGCTGGAGAAGGTGTACAAACAATTCTGGCAACCGTATGCGAGTAACATGGCAGTCAAATTAACAATTCAACGAGGAACATCATTTCAGAAAACGTACCAACCTCTTGATCATCTTTCTACGCCATTTTAATTCAATCAGGAATATCATTTTCAATTACAAACTATAGGGACATCGATCCACTCATTGAGTTGGCAAAAATGTGCACATCTCGTGTCCACCGCTGTCAAATTCAGCGCAATGATTATATTGTAAAAATTCTAGGAGAGTGTAAATCTACGACAGTCGAATAACGCGCCTGCAGGAGCGTCGACAAAATGGCAAGTGAGAATTGTAATAATCTAAAACCCTTTCGCGAAACAGCTGGAATCAATGAACCGGCGAGCGAGCATATTTAACCAGGTATTAAAACATTCTCGAAGATTCTAATTGCATTTGCAGGAGAAAATCGTCGGCTTCTCGAAGGATTCCTCGAGAACATGAAAATGAATTGTTCGCTAATGCCACTGATTACGCCGGCGGGCAAGAAAAACGTCGATTAATGTCTCAGCTGAGCTTCTCCCCGGCAGTAATTCGTTTTTCTCCACGTCGTAATCAGTAATTATCGTGTCTCCCGGTCGGACAATCGTACTGGTCGGTCGGTTACGCGATCGGCTGAAAATTTTAAGTCGCGCGGATTAGAATCGGATAATGGAGGCACGCGGTGACGCAAAACGATGACTGGCCGATGCTCGTCTTTCCCGTTGCACACGCTTTGAAATAATAAAAATTAACCGTGACTCTCGGCTCCCGGTAATTGCCTGGATTCTTATTTTTCCATCTTTCTTCTGTTGGCATCGAACGTGCGTGTCCCTCGGTCACTGTCAATGTTTTCCCACACGCGCGGCCTACCATCTCTCCACCCCGGGTTCGCGAGAAACCGATCTGCGAATTCCTGCCGCTTTTGAAATATCGCGAGGCTGCTCGTTTTCGCCGTGAAAAGGAAACCGTCCGAAGGTCGGCCTCGAAAACCGATTCTCGCGAAAGGGCGCCTTATTACGCCGCACGCCATTCAAACTAAGGATCGCACGCCGCCATTGAAATCGCGCTCCAAGACCGCCGGAGTTAACTGGAATGTCTCGAGGACAATGCTTCCTTCGACTGGCACCGTTACCAACACCGAATGGTACGCTCGCATCGCCGCGAATAAGGCCCTTTTCAATTTTTTTAACCGACTATTACTGCAAATTGATCTCCGGTTCGCGTTGCTTTCACGTTCCGCAAAGCCGCGTTAACACTTTGACTGCCGCGTTACTCGCGTGTCGCTGCCCGGAATTGTTTGTACACCTTCTCCAGCGAATTTCGAACAATATATTCGTTGCGCGGAATATCGATGGCGGTGGAGAAGAGATGTGTACATTTTTGCAAATTCTTTGAGTGGTTCGATGTCCCTATAGTTTCTTATTAAAAATTATATTCCTCATTGAAGTAAGACGTCGTGGTACAATCATCAGGAGGTTGGTACGTGTTCTGAAACGATGTTCCTCGTTGAATTAATTATTGTTGGACTTATTTGTCTACCTTCTCGAGCGACTTTCAAACAATATATCCGTTGCGCGAATTTAATGGCGGTCGACAATAGATGTGTACATTTTTGCAAATTCATTGAGTGGTTCGATGTCAATATAGTTTGTAATTACAAATGATATTCCTCGTTACAGTAAGAGGTCGTGGTAAAATCACCAGGAGGTTGGTACGTTTTCTGAAACGATGTTCCTCGTTGAATTAATTATTGTTGGAATTATTTGTCTACCTTCTCGAGCGAATTTCAAACAATATATTCGTTGCGCGAATTTAATGGCGGCGAACAAGAGATGGCTACATTTTTGCCAACTCAATGAGTGGTTCGATGTCTCTATAGTTTGTAATTGAAAATGATATTCCTGATTGAATTAAGAGGCTGTGATAAAATCACCAGGAGGTTGGTACGTTTTCTGAAACGATGTTGCTCGTTGAATTAACGATTCGATTGTCATGTTACTTGTAAAAGGTTGTTGGAATTATTTGTCTACCTTCTAGAGCGAATTTCGAACAATATATTCGTTGCGCGAATTTAATGGCGGTCGACAAGAGATGTGTACATTTTTGCCAACTCAATGAGCGGATAGATGTCCCTATAGTTTCTTATTAAAAATTATATTCCTCATTGAAGTAAGACGTCGTGGTACAATCATCAGGAGGTTGGTACGTTTTCTGAAACGATGTTTCTCGTTGAATTAATTATTGTTGGAATTATTTGTCTACCTTCTCGAGCGAATTTCAAACAATATATTCGTTGCGCAAATTAAATGGCGGCGAACAAGAGATGGCTACATTTTTGCCAACTCAATGAGTGGTTCGATGTCAGTATAGTTTGTAATTACAAATGATATTCCTCATTGCAGTAAGAGGTCGTGGTAAAATCACTAGGAGGTTGGTACGTTTTCTGAAATGATGTTTCTCGTTGAATTAATTATTGTTGGAATTATTTGTCTACCTTCTCGAGCGAATTTCAAACAATATATTCGTTGCGCGAATTAAATGGCGGTCGACAATGGATGTGTACATTTTTGCCAACTCAATGAGTGGTTCAATGTCCCTATAGTTTCCAATTAAAAATGATATTCCTGATTGAAGTAAGACGCGAAGAGGCAAGCAGAGTCCCCAAAAACGATGTCGAATAATTCCCATGAGAATGAAACAGAATGTTCGCCGAAAAGCTGGTACGTTGTAGAGGCGATAGTATGATTCCTGGCGTCTGCCACCGGTCCGCCACCCACGCCGGCAGGAACACGGTCGAACAGGTAGGTAATACACGGTGTGTACGATGTCGCGACAATGGTCTTGTCGTTGGCACAATGAGAAAGAAGGGAGAGACCCAGCCGGCATTGAAAGGCAAATGAGTCCCCGGGACTGCTCTTCCACGGTGGCTTTTGGCTCCTCGTCATCTCCTTCCTCTTTTTTCTGTCGCGCACCCACATCCGCCGTCATTCAGAGCTATAGGCACCCGAAAACACACCTTACGCAAATTAATGTCGCATGCCAACGGCCAGTCCTCCCTGGCCCGAGGCTCGGAGGCACAAACACCGGCTCGAATGACCGGGACAACGGAGCAGCAGCAAGCGGGGACAGTCGGGGCCCGTCATCGTCTTTAATAATGATTCATCGCCATACGGCGCGACTAATTGTTTACCGGTCGTTCGCAACCAGCCTCCCCCTTCGCCGTGAACGGTTCTCTTCACCATCCACCGCCTGTTTCTTCCTTTTCTTCTTCTTCCTCTTCTGCTTCTACTTCTTCTTCTTCTTCTTGTCCCTCGTCGCTCGCTTCTTGTCGATACGAGACCACGCATCGCGCATACGTATTTTCCCACCGGTGGCTTTCTCTTTTGTTTTCTTTCACTGGGACTGCTATTTTACAGCTCGCACTCTTGTTCGATCCGGTCCCTGCGTTTCCTGCTACGTCGGGGCCCGTTATTTCCTGGCCCGATTCTCCGCCACGTTGAAAAGCCGTCTCGAATGATTTTACGGGCCGTTTCGAATCGGTTCTCGAACGGCGATTCAACGTGCTCGGGTTTTCCGTCGATCGATTAGCCATTGCGCGTTTTAGGTACCAAGAGAAATGGCTTCCGTAGAGTCTCTTCTACCTGGCGAAGGGAATGGTCGCTGCCCTTCGCGGTAACTAGTCTCGCCTCGCCATCTGACGTTGCTGTTCGGAATCGAGGACAGGTGCGACGTAAGTTCGCTATGGGTACAGGTGTCTTGTTGTCTTTCATCCGCCGCACGTTGTTACCGATCATGTCGGAGATACCGCGAATGGTAAGGGATTCCAGGAGATGGCTACAGATTAATTAAGGAGGCGTCTTTTTTAGGGGGGATGCACGGTCGCGCGATATTGTGTTAATGTGAAACGGAAGGGAGGTAGTTACGGGAAGGTGAGGGAAAATGTACTTTGGTGAGAGTGGAAGGTGCTAGGATGACTGAGGAATATTTCTAAGTTCAGGAAATTTCCGTGGGAACTGCGATCTTTATTAGCGCGGCGATTCTGATTAGGATTTGTGAGATCGAGGATATAAATAGGGGAGCACTGCCAAATTTGTCAGTTTCCGTCGAACTGTCGAGGGGAACGGACTTGTCTGGGAGCTTCCAGGAGTGTCAAGGAGATTCGGGTGGACCCTGGAATACCCTTAACCCTGTCATGTTATTTTAAACACCTTCTTCCGCCTACACTCCCCCTGAAAACTTTCACTTGACCTTCTCCTTTCTTCCTCCCCCAACCCTTTTCTTAGACACTCTTTACGGTATCAATGTCCCGAATCCTTAACCTCCCTCTTGGACCTCTTTCAATTTTTCTAGTGTCTGCCCCAGGCTCTTCCCCTTTCCCCTCTTTCCTAGATAACTTCTCCTCAAGTCATTCTTGTTTCCACCCCCTTTTCTTAGACGCTCCCCTTAACGGGAGTTATTCCCTTAAGGGGAAGATTAATCCTGAACCCTTCCTCCTTTTTTAGACCCTTTCTTCATTCCTCATCCTTTACTCCTTTTTTAGACCTTCCCCTCATTCTTGATCTTTTCCTCCTTTTCTAGACCCTCCCTTCATCCCTGATAATTTGCCTTCTCTTTATACCCTCTCCCAATTTTTATCCTCTTCTCCTTTCCTTAGATCCTCCCCTCATTCCAGTTCCCTTCCTTCTCATTTGCATCCTCTCCTCGTTGCCCTTTCCTTTTCTTCTTTATTAGACCCTCTCCTCGTTCCTAATCCCTTCTCCCTTCTTTCAACCCTCCCGTCATTCCCAATCCCCTTTCTCCTTTTTTAGAGTCTCCTCTCAATCCTGTCGCCTTCTTCCTTCACTCCCCTCTATCCTAAACCCTCCCTCTTTCCATGGAAGTATTTCCCAATCCCTAGTTCATTTCCAAAACCCTTCGTCCTTCCCTAGATCCTCTCCTAGTCCTCTATGTGTAGTCTAATCCTCCTAGTTCCTTAACAATATTCAAATTAAGATAGCAGCGTCATCTGTCTGCCAGATTTACCTGAATTTTGTGAGAGATTTCCCCTGTCGGTAACGTTTGACCCGTAGTCTTAGTACATTGCCGAAGGATGGCACTAAATTCGACTTCCACTAACTTTTAAACTAACAATTAAAATATCCCGTAAATAGTATTCCCGATTCAATGGTTCAAACGAATTCCCGAAGAAATGGAGGACCATTCAACGTCACACCTGTTACCCGTTCAATCTTTCCATTCTTCAATAATTTCGATTTTATGGAAACTGTGTGGCTGCCAGTTTGACCATTAAAAGATTAACAAAGGGTGAAAAAACAAACAATATTGCTGATTCAATAGTTGAAACGAATTTCCGAAAAAAATGGAGGACCATCAACGTCACACATGTCAGTTGTTCAATCTTTCCTTTCTTCAATAACTTCGATTTTATGGAATCATCGTGGCTGCCAGTTTGGCAATCAAAGAATTAACAAAGGATGAAAAGATAAACAATATTCCCGAAAAAATGGAGGACCATTTAACGTCACACATGTTACCCGTTCAATTTTTCCATTCTTCAATAACTTCGATTTTATAGAACCTTCGTGGCGGCCAGTTCGACCATCAATGGATTAACAAAGGACTGAAAAGACAAACAATAGTGGTGTACATCTAGATAACTTTTATTAACCAATATAATCGTATATCGTTACAAATGACGGCGGCAGCGTGTCGCGTTGCCGCCTTAACGGATTACAATGAAACGGCGTGTTTAACGTTATACAATCAAAATGGGAATCGATGAATGAGCGAATTTACGAGTTTTACGGTTTCGTATCGTCGCTACTCGACTTTGAAAGAACTGCTTACACGACAACATGTAAATTTGTAGAGAGTTTTATCCTTGTGTCCTGCATCGTCCTGACCGCGTCCCGAATCCTACCGGCCCCGTAAACATTTCCGGGAACCCCGCCTATTCATTCTCTGCCTTTTATTTGTTTATATACCGTGTCAGTCTGACCGAGCCTTGACGTGGGTACGTCGGTTGTGCGCGCGTATTGTGTGATGTGTACAAACTGTAATTATGCTCGAAGACATCGAAAACTCACTACGTAATGTTAAATGACGATGCGTCGCGGATTTGCCTTTGCCAACCCTTCGCTCGCATGATCTCGCGAGCGTACCGCGCACCCTTTCTCCGCCATTAAAACTCTCCGCGATTAAAATTCTCCGCGATTTAACACTCTCAGCGATTAACATTCAGCATTGAATCGAATTCGCTGGAAAAAAGAATATTCTACAGATTCGCGGAGCAGACTTTTCATCCTCGAACTCCATCCCCGAGTTTCTACCCTCTTTCCGCTTTCCCCCGGCAAATCCGCGACTCATTGGTTAGGCTTACGGCTACTATCGAGATACTGATGTACATATACAAGAACCATGATCCTGCTGTTCACTAGTACACCGGCAGAGTATACAAAGACGTTGTTTGCCGAATAAAAACGAACCACGTCCGCAACCGCACTGTGTTTCCTCAGACTCTCGCGCACGCACGCGGATGCACTCTCATTCTCTCTACTCTTTTTCTCTCTTTCTCTCTCTTTTTCTCATACACACACGCATACATTCTTCTCTCTTTCTCTCGCGACACGCGTGGAAGGGTAATTCTCTTCTCGCGCCCGTTTACTCTCCAAATATTCCTCAGCCTGGATTCGTAAGGGTGGTTGGCTACCCCTCGTCGCGATTCGCATCCCTTCCTCGCTTCGTTTTCCCTTTTGTTTCGCTCGCTGATCCTTTGTTCCGGTTCTGTTGGTCCTGTGTGGCAGTGCCTCGTTATTTACGTTTTAGTCGAACTGGTTTTCTTTGTTTATAGTAAGATACTTATAATATTAGGTGTCGAGCAATTTTTATGTTTCGTTTAGATCCATTTGGTACGTTTGTACGGGTTAGATGTGCAAATTTTTTCATACTC
>JAQQRL010000564.1:0-10385 GCA_028453745.1 Agapostemon virescens | reverse complement strand
TTGTTGATACAGTAATGCTTCACTACTAGTCCACGTTTCCTTTGAACACTGCAACTTTAAGAAAGCAGTCGTTTATAAATGTAAATCTCCCTTTAACAGTATACTTGACTGAAAATAAGGAACAACGAATGAAGCACTGCTGTACTACCATTTTTGTGTCGTAGTTATATTATTACTTCAAGTAACTACGAGAAGTACGTTAATGAATTCAGTTTGTGGAACTTGTTAATACAGTAATGCTTCACTACTAGACTAGGCATATTTTAAACAACGTGACTTCAAGAAAACAGTTATTTACAAATGTAAATTTCATTCAAGCTCGCTTGAACAATACACTTGACATAAAACAACCATCGACGAACGTATGACGAAGCCTTTAATCAAATTTAATATAAATGAATGATCCCTGGAATCTGTGAATTCTTACGACGAACGTGACTCGTTGAAAGCGATTTTTCATGGTTGTACTAAATTTATGAAAAAATACGAGATTCTGATTGGTTTTTGACGGGGAAATCGATTGACACGTTTCACACTCGACGATGAACGTTGCACAAGGAGGTCATTAGGGATACAGAGCAAGCATTGCCGCTCTCGACGAGCAGGATCATCTTCATAGAACAGCAAAGCCACATTGTGGGCCAAGTGGGCTGAAGGCATTCGGTTGTCCACACTCAAAGGCAATGGAGACCTGAATATGGCAGGCCAGGTACTCGAAGCCCCGAAATCCATTGATGGAACACTCGCAAACAGACGGCATACAACAAGCAATAATCTATACTGTCTGTTTGGACAGAGCCAGAAATGACACTTGCCATCGGTCGGCGATACTCTTGACAATCGACATGTCGCATCACTTTCAACATCTGCGAAACACTATGCAAATCTTGTCCAACAAATGGCACTTTTAAACTCGTTATCGGGCGCATTATATTTTCCAATATTCGATCAGCGATCCTCAATTCTCCAGAAATTCAATGTCGAACGACAAAGCATGTTTTTAACCAATTTTATTGCCCGATCAAAGCAGTGATTTCTAATAATATTTGAACCCTATCTAATTCCAGTATCATCGTCTCAACCCTTTGCGGTCGACGCAATTTTAATTCCAAATTCAAAACATTTCTTTCAACATTGAACATCTTTATCCTCTATTCTTATTTTCTTTACATTATTGATTGTTAAATCTGACGTTATCCGTTACGGATCGTCTAAAGCGACGACCAAAGAACGAAGCACTACCGTACTGTCAGTTTAGCTGGATCTACACCATGTTGTATTACCAGTTCCTTAAATATGAGGACCTGCCTAAATATAAATAATGGGGAGTCTGTGGTACTTGGTTATGCTGTAATGCTTCGCTACTAGTCTACGTTTGTTTTTAGCAATACAACTTGAAGAAAGCAGACGCTTATACATGTAAATTTCTCTTTAACAGTATACCCGACTAAAAATGAGGATTAACGAACGAAGCACTACTGTACTACCATTTTTGTATCGTAACTATATTACTAGCACTAGCAACGTTATTCACGAGTACGTTATTCAATACAATTAACAATAATGAATTTTTAGCAAGATATAGAACACAAACGAATTTAGCGATACTTTTGACTCAGTATTTTTTCCTTCTAATGCAATTTCTTTCGTCAACACTAAAACTGTTCTGAGTGAAAGATGACTTTACGTGGATAAAAGGAAATTGTTTCTAGAGGCGGCAAATGTACCGAAATGTTAACCATGGTTCTCTAAACAAAATTTCTAGACTCGATAAATATCGAGCACAACATGTTTTCCGGTTCAGCCTGTTGTTCTCGCAACTTCAAACGATTCCAGGCGAGATAGACGTGCTGAATAATTCTTTTAAAAATCCCTCTATCGAGCAATTCGCAAAAACGATCGTAGTGCGTTCTCGACACAGGGAACGGGTCGTACCACGTGTGTATACATGAAACCGGAATGTATGCAATAATTTAATCATCGTATTAAGATAGGATCTATACTTTTATTTTCGCTCAGAATTTAAATCTTTAATAGTTCTTCACTGGCCAACTAAAAACCTCAAAAATTCTATAAAAGTAACTTATTTGATGAAGCAACAATTGAAAACTTAAAATGTATGTCACATAGTTATCCCTTCGTCTTTTTTGTATTCTTCAAATACCAACTAAATTGTGTGCAACGAATATATTAACACTTTCACGTCCGCACGGTTCACAAAAATTTTCTTCTCTGTTGCCGGAACTTTTTTGCAAAGTTGTCCATTAAAATGTACAAATATAAAATCTAAAATTCATTACAACATAATAAACTTAGCTGCATTTTATTAAGTGATACGTTAAATGATACTAACGCTTTGAAAGGCTTTGCAAATGACTTTCCTATAGCACCACGTTGAGGTCACCGCAAATAATTAGCAGGATGCAAATGGCACCATGGTGGTGTCACCGGACATGAAAGTGTTAACAATCAAATTGACTTTTAAACATGGACAAATAATTCTGTCGCCCATATATGGGTGACATGGCAGTTAAAGTGTTAAGAAAGGATTTAGTTTTTTGGAGAAAGTAGTTCCAATATTTCCAAATAATTCCAAACTCGTCACCGGTCACCAATGTGTTAAATTCAACGCTGCTAAAAACCACGCTGTTCCATGAAACTTGTGAGTTGGAAATCTTTATCAGATGTCAGAACAAGAAAATTACGTCGATGACACTGTTCGACTGACAGCTGGCAGCGCGTATGGGAAAATTCCGCTTTCATATTGGCAAACCCGATGGACTCTAAATTCTACGATTCTGCGAGAACACCGTTACCAATGGCGGCTCTCCGGTGCACCAAACGCGCGTCGGAGAACGTTATGCACCGGGTTCCCGGGTCATCCGTCGACCTACTCCTTTGGCACAGCTGTCACTCGAGGGACCAGGGTCGGCGTCGGTGCGATATCGCAATATTCTCGAAATTATTAATCCGCTCGCGGCACGAGGATCCAGGTCGTCGCGCGTTCCGCCTTCGCCGAGGCCGGTGCACTCGCGGCAGCCCTTCGGCCCGGTGCATTTCGTGGTGGCACAAGCGGACAAGCCCCCGCGAGAGCCCCGGCGCAATTAACGGATGAATACCAGCGAGATAACAACCTCAACTTTTTTAATAATAACGCCAGTTTTTAGCGTTGCCGTTCCGCGCCGAAAGATACCGGCCGGGCGGGCTCCCGCGCGCCGCGTTTTCCCTCGCGTTTGATTCCTCTGCGATTGCGGGAACGCCAGAAGTGTGCGCGCCTCTTCCTTCTTCCTTTTTGTTGCTATTTTCGCGAACGTGCGAGCCGCTCCGCCGGTATTTTTCGTTTTTCCCTTTGTTGGCCGGCGACCCATTGTCTACCGCGCTCGCGGAAGCTCGTCGACGACGGCTTCCGAACGGCCGACCATGATGGAACCTCGTCGAGGGCCACCGCGATACGTCCGCCATTGTCTCGGACTTATAATCGCGATGGAATTCGAGTAGCGAACGATTCTGATACGGACGCCGATCGGGGATGCAGTTGCGCTTCGAGTTTTTAATTGTTTAGGTAGCCGATGGATTCACGGCGCATTCAGCCGCAACGAGCGGCCCTTCTGTTTGCTGCAACTTCGTAACGAACGTGCATGGGGTTCTATGGGGGCTTTTCCTACGGAACGTGACCACCACAGGGCGAGGGGGAGGATTTTTTTTTATTCCACCCACCCCCGAATTTGTTTGTCGCTTTTATTCGTGCGCGATGCCTATTTTCGTACATTGTGTTTGACTTCCGGATGAAATATTCGTGTTTTGTGTAGCGGGTTTCAATGAATACACGATGCGGCCGTGTGCCTGGCGCTTCCAACCGTAACGATTAAGAATCTTCCTAATAACTTTAAGCGAACCGTGTGTCGGCCGTGTTTTCAGCACGCGCGGGTCTACGTTTATTTGAACTACTCGTTTCTCAATTTTTCTATTACGGTTTCCCTGTTTGTGGATTGTTAAGTGATTGCGCGCGAGTAATTCAATCCGGAGGCACGCGGTTTACTTTACAGATTGGTCGACACGCTCTGCGAAATTCGAACGGTCGGTGAAACATTAGTCGAAAAGGAAAAATAGTCATTTTTAATTACGTTCTCGCGTATCGATATTTGTCGTTGATATTTCGTGTCAGTTAGTAAAAATATTGTACGTTTCGGTACGCGTATCGGTAATCCATGTCTGACTACACGAAGCCTGATACTACTTACGTATGTAGACTTTTGATGGTAGAACCACCGAGCACTAGTTTAGGCTAATATACATCTCTTTATAATAACGACATCGATATTAACCATTAAAGGCTGAAAGGCCTCGGTACCACACTTACACCATTGAAAACGAAGGGCTCCGATAACGGTACACGAAACAAATTTTTAATTAATCCTTACCATTTATTTCGTTCCATGCAAAACTCCTTAGATGGAAAAATTTTTAATGACGCTAATGATGTCAAATCACACTTAATTCAGTTTTTTGATAGCAAAGATCAGAAATTTCATAAATGTCGAATTATGACACAGCCTGAACGATGGCAAAGGGTCATCAACAAAAACGGACAGTACCTAATTGAATAAAGTTATATCTTTAAGCAAAAATATTGGATTTTCATTCTTATTTCAAATCCGCAATCACTTAGTTGCCAACACAATAATTAATTCGAGGTACAAACGTTGCTGTTACATTCTTCCTTACACGTATACTTATAATTTCTTTGCAATTTATTAAATCTCTCGCAAACAGCTTAGAAACTTTACATTGGACTAAAAACCCGCGTAGTGAATCTAAATCACTCGAAAATAAAAACCCAGCAGATCAACAAACTATGATCCCTACTATAGATAATTTAACACTTTTACTACCATATTATCCGTATGTGGATGACAGAATTATTTGTCCATGTTTAAATGTAAATTTTTACGTTAATATATTCGTTGCACTGAATTTAGTTGAAATCTAGAGAATACAAGAAGGTTGAAAGTGAATCATTTGTCAAACATTTTTAATTTTAAATTCTTGCTTTATTCAATAAATTACTTTGATTCTGTGGAATTTTTGAGGTTGTTAGTTCGGCAGTTAAAGTGTTAATATCTCTTCCTTGTGCCAAAATCCTCAGGCTTCGCTCTTCCCGGAAAGTTCAATATTTAAATCGACGGCGCGCAATAAATAAACCGCGCGGGAATCTAAACTTTCCGCTGGTTATCGACAAACCAATCGACTGAGGGGCGGCTTATCACTCAAAGGACGCATGATCAAACTTGCCAGAGGTCTGTCGAATCGGTGTGGAAAGCGGCGGAAGCGTCGTCGCCGCGGCGGGGCCGTCGCGTCGGAATTAAATTGCAAAATAGTTTCGCGGTAAATAACGAGCGGAAAGTTTATCCGGCGTAGGTGACGGGAGGGGAGAGGCGTCTTCTCCGTTTGTTGGGAGCCGGTTGTACATAATGTACACGGTACATAGGGCGAAGTCGGTGCTTGTCTCCGCTCCGAGTCGTCGCAACGGGATCCGGAGACGGCCGAATCGAATTTAATTACCGATGTGTAGATATTTACTTCGCGCGACCGCGAGCGTCGCGACGCCGAGATAGAAAGGCGAAGCGGGGCGTCGGCGACGAGCTCGTTAAAAATTTAATTTTCCACGAGGACGGGGCCGGGCGAAAGGCTTTCCTTCTCCGCCAAAGGTCATCCAAGACGCGCGTAGGCCGCCGGTTGGAATTTATTTAACGCCGGTGTCGATTCGCTACCCTTCCATCGATCGAGAAACTTCCCGCACATTTTCTTCGTGCACCCTTTTCCACCCTCGTGCACGTTCACAAGCTCCCGCAAAACTTCGGCTGCCAGTAAATTCTTCGTTTCTCATTGGTCCATCCAACTGGCTATTCTCGCAGATTTATGCTCGCTCGATTTTCGAGCAGTTCCGATGAATGATCGCGTGATCTTGCTTTAACATCTTGACTCTTGAACTTTTACACTGGTAAAGTACCAAACCAGTCAAAATGACTGGCCCTACTTATCTCTTTCGAAATTACTGAACTTATAAACATGTTTTCATTAGTAATTTTCCGATGATAACTTCTTTAACCCTTTGAGCGCTATGAACCCATATATGTATGCGTTTTCGCATAACCATTCGATTTTGGCTATGAACGCATATGTGAATTCTCACAAAATCATTCAATCTATATAGATATAAAAAGACAATAAGCCTTTAAATGTGCTTTTGTGCGGAGATTAGAATCGCGAGAAATTCTGGTTAGAGACAATAACATTCCTCGATTACGGGATACCGCAGCTTCGAGGAGGTACAAGTTTAATACATTGATCAGCGTAGCCTCGGTTCCATTTTATTTGCCGGAGTTTCCGCGCAGCGAGCACGCGTGCAAACTTTTAGCAAACAACGTTCAGCGCCGCTTCTCAGACCGACATTATCGTGGGACGGAAGTTAGGGGTTAAACTCGTACCTAAGAATGTAATATTGCATTCTTCGATCGCAGTTGCCCTCCGTTCATACAGCTCGGCGAACTTTCGAACTGCTGACTGCGATCGCTTTTTCGAAAGTTTTCTCTCGGCAACGTTGACCCCTCTCGATCTCCTACTATTTTAGGTAATCTTATAATTTTCCTCTGAAGGGTAGAATAGCGCTGACGATCCGGGGTTGCGTTCACGAGTCTTCCAACTTTTTCGGAGATTGCCGGTCCTCCCTGGCAATCCCGTTTTACGGCCCGTCAAATTTCGAGATCGCGTACGTTCCGTTTTATTAGCACGGTAGCTGGACGAGCGATCCGTGTGTTCAGCGAATTAACGCTGGAACCGCCAAGCCAGTCGAAATGACCAATTCCTAACTTTTTTCCTTTCGATGCTGAAGAATTCCGTGTCGTAAATAATTGTTAGAAGCCAGGTAGACTGAACGTGTCCTTTATTTCTAACATTTACAACACTGCCGCCGGCCGAATTAACTTTCGGCGACTGATTGAAATTATCGGAGCAGTGACTTCGGTGCGGTGAACAAGAATACAATTCGTTATGTCGCGTACAACTTTAACGATTTTTGAGCGCGAATTGATCGGACAGCAAGACATTGACGAAGACGTGCGAAGACGAAGACGTAAAGAACTTAAAGCAAAAGACGTAGAGCAGCGGGCAAAGACGTAAAAGACTATCGAAAGACTAACGATTTTTAAAGGCGCGAGCGGACCTTTTCTCGAAATCGAACACATGTTCTCGTCAGAAAGAAGATTTAAATTGTTGCATTCGGATGGTTGCAAACCTTTGGAAATACGTCGATGCATTTTTCTATTTCCTTATGGTGCCTCGCAGTCGATTACGGTTCCACGGAAGTGCCTCCTCGAGGAAGATTGCGTATCGGCCATTCAAATCATATATTTTCTTCTAAACGTTTCTCGTACCGTTAGAAATAAAATCTCCGGCGAAGGGCGCAACAAAAAGCGCAAGGAAATTGTAACAAGGTAAACCGAGAGGAAGCATTAGCCGCGAAGAAAGTTGACTCTCGGGAAATTTTCAAGAGTAATAAAAGTTCTTAGAGAGTGCAACGTTTAAATTGATGGCGAGAAAATCTTCCGAGGATCGTGAACGAAAATACAGGCATTGACACGTCGGCGAGCGTCGTCTCGTTTCCGTCAGTCGGATTAATTTTATTAGGTGGTAAGTTGGGGTTGGGGGGTAACGAGTGCTTATAAGCAACGAGAAGCCATCGAGGCTCCGCGGGCAGCAAGCCGGATTTACATTCCCGGCCTGTTACGATTTCATTTGCATTCGGCCGCGCTCCTATTACCGATTTCGTAACGACCGAAAAACGAGTAGCACGACACCGGGTGTTCTTTTTTTCCCCCCTGGCCCAACCACCGTCTCTTCATCGAGCCAGACCGTAATCACAATTATCCGGGCACCGTCGCGCCCGTAGAACCGGAAAAATCGAAGGGTTTACCCTCGTCTTTACTCGTTACCCTCCCCCCTGCTAAGCACGAGGTTGGATTAGTCTGCTAGAACCCCTGGGAGAGCCTGAAGAACAGCACTGTGATGTTTTACCTTGCTCCGGATAAATATTTGATGTCGGCTTTAACATTATTTTATGTCTATTCTCGTTTGACCAGCGGAACACTGCTCATGTCTGACCGGATCTTGATTTCTACCACTTATCGATTTATTTATTAATTTCTGTTTTAATATTGGGCCATTATTTCAGTGTTGCATCGCACTGCGATGTTTCACTTTGCTTCTGATAATTCTTTGATCGATGAAATATTCTGCCTGTCTACTCAGAAGATGATTTTCATCACTTATCGATTATTTGGAAATATTGGAACTATTTTCTCCAAAAAGCAAAATCCTTTTTTAACACTTTAGCTGCCATGTCACCCATATATGGGTGACAGAATTATTTGTTCATGTTTAAAAGTCAATTTGATTGTTAATATATTCGTTGCACACAATTTAGTTGGTATCTGAAGAATACAAAAAAGACTAAGGATAACTATGTGTCACACGTTTTGAGTTTTCAATTGTTGCTTCATCAAATAGGTTACTTTGGTTTTATAGAATTTTTGAGGTTTTTAGTTGGGCAGTGAAGAAGCGTTAAAGATTTAAATTCTGAACGAAAATAAAAGTATATACCGATCCTATCTTAATACGATGATTAAATTATATTTCTTGCAACTTCAAAGATTGAAATGACATTCGGTCCCAAAGGGTTAAATCTAAATAAATTTTTAAATATTCAACCAAACGCCATGACATTTCTAGAGCAATTAGACATGCAAACATAATTTCGAAATAATTGTAATTGATAGTAATTACGTGGATAAATAATTCGGTCACCCATGTATGGATGACATGGCAGTCAAAGTGTTAAATTAACACATTGGTGACTGGTGACGAGTTAACTCGTCTTTTCATGGCCAAACGTTGTTGACCGATGACGAGTTAACTCGTGATTGCACTTGCACTATCTATTTAAATTTATGAAACCCCGGGCGATATAGAATATTCCAAAAACTTTGCGCAATATTTTAAAAGTTATATAAAAAATATGTCCAAAGTTTAATTTCATTTCGTTCAGTATAAATAAAATTTATTGGAGTTTATTTAGAATGTTTTACTTTACTTCCACATTAAATTATAAAATAATAACCGGTGACGGGTTTCTGTGTAAAATTGCCGGTCAGCAATGTGTTAATGTACAAATTTATTTTTCAACATGGACAAACAATTCTGTCGCCCATATATGGGTGACATGGCAGGTATAATGGAATTCTTCTGGGACAAAATAAAATGCCTCGAAGTTAGGAATTTAAATTGCTTGCAGTGCAAAGGGTTAGTTAAACAAATTGCATAGATATTGCAAAAATGCTGGGAAACTCGCCGAGCAACGACATTGGACGACACGAATAAGTGACTTTGAATTTATTAGAAAACAACGACAGCAGTTTCCCTTCGACCTAATAATAACAATGACGAAGGAGATTGTCCGAGCGTTCACACAAAGGGGCTCGTCGAAATTCGTTCGGTGTTCGTGAGTTTTAAGGGAGAGGTCGAACTGGTCAGACGAACGAAAGGGAGACGCATTAGCAGAAAGGGCAGATTATTTCCGAGTAGAGACATTCCCAGAATGCAACGTCGATACGCGGTATCCAGCAATAAACTGTGAGGCAGCCCGCTGGACACGATTCGATTTTGCGCTTGTGCGAGCATGCTCTTGCCGTCGCTATAGGGACGTCACCATAACACGCGTCAATTACGTCTGCAAGATACTCTATCTCTCTCTCTCTCTCTCTTTTTTTCTCTCTCTCTCTTTCTCGACGAGGGACCGTGCAGGTTCCGTGAACTTTCGTGACCGGACCGTCGACGACGACAAACGTTTGTCCGTCGAATAATCGCTGGTTTCTCAATCCGTTGCGAAAGAATGGAACGCGACAGAATGAAATTGTCGCTGTCCGAAAGTTTCGGAATTATGCGCCTGTATCTCCAGTGACATGTTCCGTGCTGAGCTGTGTTTGCTCGACTATCATTCGGACCATTTAATGTTTTCACTAGGGATTGACGTGTTACAAACTCGTTTGCTTTGGTCTACACTGCATTATTCAGGTCTTGTCTTTTGTGGAAATATAGCGATCAATTATAATCTTATTGTCAAATATAAATTGTTAATACGTTATAATGTATTCAGATATCTAACTGCGATTTCGTCCAAGTCTTTTTTATTCATCGATCGTTATTTAGAAAATATATTTTCTGTAGCAAGATTTAATTGTCAGAGAACCAGGAGTATCGATCTTTGTGTGACAGATTGCAAACACATGGAATGAACATGGCTAACGAATTCAGACCTCTAATTGTGATTT
>JAQQRL010000563.1:0-10412 GCA_028453745.1 Agapostemon virescens | reverse complement strand
TATGGCTGAAAGCGATCTATAAATTCGCCGTTTAAACTATTTGCCACGTACTGACTTTCAAACCTTAGGCAATACAACTACATCAGTGATGCGCTAATTTTATAACAACAATATTAAACGCGTTAAGCGCCACGTCAGTCATCAGTGACTTCAAGACGTCCAGACCGCGACAGTCGCCTGTGCCAGACAATATAAAATGCTAAACAATATAAAATACCATACAAAATTAAAAAAGAAACAGTGCATTCTATTAATGAATTAATAAACGTATCTAAATACCAGCGAATATCTAATTAAGGCAAAGTCTGCGTGGCTTTTAACGCGTCACCATGACACCCAAGGCCCAAGAAAGTCCCCGACGATGGATTCCAGATTTCCAAAGGCTGCAAAATGATCGCCAATGCCAAAAGCAACTGTGCGCCACCAGGAGCTGCGCAAGGACGAAACCAGCGACCCTATGGCTGAAAACGATCTATAAATTCGCCGTTGAACTATTTGCCACATACTGACTTGCAAACCTTAGGCAATACAACTACATCATCGATGCGCTAATTTTATAACAACAATATTAAACGTGTTAAGCGCCACGTCAGTCATCAGTGACTTCAAGACATCCAGACCGCGACAGTCGCCGGTGCCAAACAATATAAAATACCATACAAAATTAAAAAAGAAACAGTGCATTCTATTAATGAATTAATAAACGTATCTAAATACCAGCGTCTAAATACTTAACCCGTCGCCATGACACCCAAGGCCCAAGAAAATTCCCGACGATGGATTCCAGATTTCCAAAGGCTGCAAAATGATCGCCGATGCCAAACGAATCCCTGCGCCATCAGGAGCTGCGCAAGGACGAAACCCGCGAAACCTATGGCTGAAAAACGATCTAAAGACCGTCGATAAAGATTATCCGCGCGTTTCGAAGGCGATTCCGCAGGAGTCGTCGAGGGTTCGTAATTTCCCGGTTACGCGCAGGTCGCGTTACCTCAGAGCGAACTTTCGAGCATGTTTCATCGGCGTAACGCCGAGTGACGACAAATTACAAGGCCCGGTACATCGTCGCCGGTGTCCACGGGCCCGTGTATCGGGGATACGATACGGTTGTCCTTTCGCGGCCTCTCGTTTCCGGGACCCGAGCGTCCTCGCCCCGAATCTCACCCGCATCTCGGCCGGTCCAGCCGTCGAAACGAGCACGGCGATCATTTAGAGAGAGAGAGAGACCTCTCTCCTCGACCCCGGTCGCACTTTCTTTCGCTGTTGGCGCCAGGCCAGGCGTAGGCGCCATTTCGTTTCGTTTCGTTTCGTTTGCCTTTGCAACGTACGTACACACACACACGCGCGTGTATAGGGGGCCCTGTGTTCGTGCACGCGGTGAACGCGCAAAACGCGTGCACACGCCACGCCGTCGGAAAGAGAGAAAGTCAAGGAAGGTGAAACTGGCGAGAGAAAGACGAGAGATCATTCGGAGAGATCGACGCGGATGGAGGAGGATCGATATTACTTGTGTCACGAGACCGGTACCGCTACGCGACCGAAATCCGACGCGAAGGTCGCCCGCTCGAAGAAAGGAATAGTAAAAGTGCTGATAACGCCGACGGTTATCTCGACTGACGTCGGGACTGCGTCGTTTCAATGTCCGGAGATTATGGTTGCTCCTAGCGTCACGATCCTGAGGGATAAAGAACAACTTTTATGTGAAGATTAGTTGATTTTAGTATTGGCATTGTAGCTTAGAATTTGTTCGCGCAGAGTCGAATCAGGGTACTATGCTGTTAGTCGATGTAATGGATAATGGACAGTGGGCATACTTGAAAAATTTTGAGAGTATTTGGAGCTTATGGCAAGTTTAAGCTGCAGGATCTGTTCAGGAAATAAAGAAACTATCAGGGAGACGCAGGGGTTGATTTTGAGAGACGAGGTATGGACGTTCGTATATTTAATTAATTTAATGACAAAATTAGTGCATGTTCTTCAACTATAGTGCAATATATCCTGGAAGTTTCGAAAAGGAAATAAAAATAAATAAGGAAATAAATAAATAAATAAAAATGTTTTCTCTGCAGTTCCATCACTTCTAATAATTTCAACAAATTTTCTCTACGTTATCCAGTGAACAGATTGTTCCATCTACATAACTCCCAAGTCACGCGTACCATTATTAACCCTTTACTCTGGAATGGCGACTCTGAGGCGCCAGAAAAAATTGCTACAGCTCTATTCAAAATAATTTTTACATCGCTAATATTTTTATCTAAGAAATTCGTGAAAATGTAACTGTTGCAAGTGACGAGTAACGGTAAAAATAATCGTATGCATAAATTAAATAAATCGTGTGGCATGAAAATATCTTGGAAATCGAAGCAGCTTCGAGTGCAAAGGGTTAAAACAATTATCATCTGTTTTACGTCGAAATATTGGTACCAGCAAGCGTAGAAAAATCTGTGGAACTCGATCGAGTATAATCTTGCTGAAAAATGTCCGAATTATCTGGTTCATGTAGGAAAGTGTTCGATAATGGTCGTCATAGAGAAGACAGTTCGCTTACCTTGGATTAATTAAACGGAGCCACGTTCTTCGAGCCCAGTTTTCGATCGCACGTGCATCCTGCTAGCTTTTTGTCGGCTGCCATCGATCGGATCCTCGGCTAGGATCGATTCTATCGATCGTCCGATCGGCCTTTGTAAAAAGACCGAGATCCCTCGAGATATTTTCTTGTTACCCACGATCGGAAAGGTGGCCGGTATTCGTTTGCCACGGGTTGAATAGACGTCGGCGTCGGCTTGTAATTTCTCTCCGGCCGCGGATCGTCTCTGGATCCACGCCGATTTATCCAGTTTACCTTAAAGAGAATCGCGCGATCTGTGACGCGAAGTGGCGCCACGATCACCGCGGCAGATTTATGGATCGAGGGGAGCACAGCGCCGAGAGGCCGTGTGTCGTCGGTTAGGCACAGAGCGCGCGTGATTTTGGTGAAACGTACGCCCGAGATCGATGTACGTCCTGGATTTGCAAGGAAAGGGAACGAACGAGCCGGCACACTGCTTACGGAAAACCGCCTCCTCGGAATCAAAAGGACCTCGAGAAAGTCGACCCCGCCGTATCGAGCCGATCTCCCTTTCGTTCGAGGCCGCGAAACCTGGAAAACCTGGCCAAATCCTGAAAATCTCGCTAACTGACACAGAATGGTAAAAAGCATTGCCAAAAAGAAAATGGTCAAAATTTTAGCTGATGCGCTCTACAAATTTATTCTGTGAGAATGTCGATCAAAACTCGAATGAGCTTAAGAAGAAATTATTCGCTGATAGACACACAATGGTAAAAAATGGCAACACAAAATGAATGATAAAAATTAATGTTGTGGACATGTAATTTATTAGCTGTGTAAATTTCTTCTGTAAGAATGTCGATCAAAGTTAGAAGAGGTTTGAGAAGAACGTACTCGTCAGCTGGCACAGAATGGTAAAAAGCATTACCAAAAAGAAAATGGTCAAAATCAATATAATAGACAAGTAACTGATTCGTTCTACAAATTTCTTCTGTGAGAATGTCGATCAAAGATTGAATGAGCTTAAGAAGAAATTATTCGCTGATAGATGCAGAATGGTAAAAAACATTACCACAAGAAGAAGAATAAAAATAAATGTAATAGACATGTAATCTATTCGCTTTATAAATTTCTTTTGTAAGAATGTCGATCAAAGCTTGAATGAGCTTAAGAAGAAATTGTTTGCTGATAGATGCAGAATGGTAGAAAACATTACCACAAGAAGAAGAATAAAAATAAATGTAATAGACATGTAATTTATTCGCTTTATAAATTTCTTTTGTAAGAATGTCGATCACAGCTTCAATGAATTTAAGAAGAAACCATTTGGTAACAGACACCGAATGGTAAAAAGCATTGCCAAAAAGAAAATGGTCAAAATCAATATAATAGACAAGTAATTCGTTCGCTCTACAAATTTCTTCTGTGAGAATGTCGATTAAAGCTTCAATGAGCTTAAGAAGAAATTATTCGCTGATAGATGCAGAATGGTAGAAAACATTACCACAAGAAGAAGAATAAAAATGAATGTAATAGACATGTAATTTATTCGCTTTATAAATTTCTTTTGTGAGAATGTCGATTAAAGCTTCAATGAGCTTAAGAAGAAATTATTTGCCGATAGATGCAGAATGGTAAAAGACATTACCACAAGAAGAAGAATAAAAATGAATGTAATAGACACGTAATTTATTCGTTGGACAAATTTCTTCTGTAAGAATGTCGATCACAACTTAAATGAATTTAAGAAGAAACTATTTGCTGATAGACACAGAATGGTAAAAAGCAAACACCATATAAATAATGGTCAAAATCAATATAATAGAGAAGTAACTTATTCATTCTACAAATTTCTTCTGTGAGAATGTCGATTAAAGCTTCAATGAGCTTAAGAAGAAATTATTTGCCGATAGATGCAGAATGGTAAAAACCATTACCACAAGAATAATAATAAAAATAAATGTAATAGACGTGTAATTTATTAGTTCGAATGAGTTTAAGAAGAACTTACTGGCTAACAGCCACAGAATGGTAAAAAGCAACACCAAAAAGACAAGATTCAAAACCAATACAATAGAAACACAAATAATTCACCTCGTAACTTTCTTCTGTAAGAATGTCGATCGAAGCTGAAACCAACTTACACAAAACAGTATTCACTAATAAACCCGTAACGATAAATAACGAAGACCTAAAAATAATGGTAAAATTCAGAATAACAAACACGCAATTCGCTCCATAAATTCCCTCTGCAAGAAACTCGATGAAAGACGCAAACCTCGTTCTAAAAACCGTTGACCGTCGCAAATAAAACAGATCGGCACCCTATCTATCCGTCACTCTGGAAAACTAACAAATCGACACAAGATACGAGCGTTACTTGAACCAATAAATATTTCCTAGCGGTTTCTACGTACCGTAAAAATATCCTCGAGCAATCAGTCGGCTCATAATTTCTGTCGGCGACTTTAATTAAGGCGGACATTCGCGCCGCCGCCGCCACCCCCCGCGTCATTCAATTTTATTGCTCCGCGTTAAATGAGCAAAACTCGGAGGGAGGAGTGAGAGGGAGGGAGAGACGGTAATTGCCGGGCTCGATAGGAATTCACGATAGCGATAATTTATTATGAAACTGATAAGCTCGTCGTAGCACTTCCTACTTGCGGATAATGGCGTTGGTCCGGCGCGAAACAATGGGGGGAGGGCCCCCGTGGGTGAAGGTAGACCGACAGGTAGTCGTAACATTCCCATCGTGCCTTGCTCACAAAACTCACCTGCTACCGGTTCGCCAGCCCTGTCACCATATGCCGGCTCGATAATCCCAGCTTTCCCAAGCCCCCGGGGCCCTATGGGGGTGTTTCCATAGTCCGCGACTAGTTCGCCAAACATTTGGATCGACCATTTCCAGCGAGCCTCGTCATAACGGCCCGTTTATGGCCGAGGAAGTTGGCTGAAACATGTTACGCGTATGAATTGTCCATGGGATTTTTCGAACACTTTTAACCCTTTATCGTACCCTTTAACTAGGAAGAATTCCCCTACGGTGCCCAGAAATGTTCGCGAAAGAAGATTATTTATTTAATTCAAGGATACTCTTGTTGCTTTAATACTCAACTTACAGAGCAGTATAATTGGCAAGTGTGTATTGTTTTATAAAAGTGAGGAGAATTAATTTATTTAGATTTTGTGCAATTTTTATTACGATGTATGTTGGAATAAAATAGTCTGTTGAATCGATATCTGTGAAGACAATTTTAGAACTTCGATAATGGTAGAATGGAATATTTGGGAAGGGCCATTTCACCCTTTATGGTAGGTTTAGTTTTAAGCAATTAAATTTTAACAAAAAGTTTTAGAAACAAGAATTTAATTTGTCCTTTTCATATACATATTTCTGGTACAATATATAAAATCAACAACGCGAACAATTCTTAATTTTTCACGAGGAATCACTTAGCGTCTGCTTTTATATATTACACTGGGTCCTGTATAATTAATAACAATATTATAATTAATTCACAACAGCAACAAATCCGGATTTTCGATTAACTAATTTAAAACACTGTTTTCCATACCACTGTTATTCGTTCCCTTTCACTCCCATGATCCACTCCATTTAAGTGCCATCTTCTTGTCAAACTAATCTTTTCACGCACTCACTTATTAACACTATCACATCGTTGTCATAAAAATCACTGCCACTGCTTCTTTTATTAATTCTTTTAACATTATCTTACACGTGAAAGCTTGAAACGTTTAAAATTTCTGTATTACTCTTGCTTCTCGTAAATTACTTCCTCTTCGTATCTTTTCTTAGCTTAACACTTCCTAATTAGCACAGTTATAAAATTGCCTTCACAGGAATCGATTCAATACCTTTTTTAGTCCACCATACATCGCAATAAAAATTGCACAAAATCCAAACTAATTAATTCTCATTACTTTTATAAGACAATATACACTAGTCAATTTTAAAACTCGGTAGGTTTAATGTTAACACTAAATAGCGTTAAATAGTGTTAACACTAGTATATATAATCTTACAAAAATTACAAGATTTCATTTATTTAGATTTTGTGCAATTTTTACTAGAATGTATGATTGAATTAACAAATTCGATCGATTTCTGCAAAGACGATTTTGCAACTTCAATTATTGCAAACTAACGAGTTTTAAAAGAGTTATTTCACCCTCTCTGGTAGGTTTAGTGTTAAACGCGATGTAGGGGTTGACAAAGTTAAATCACATTAATCGTCAAGAATATTAACACTTTGGCTATCACATCACCCACATAAGATTATTAAGGATATTAACAAGAATATTAATAAAAATATTAATAAATTCGTTATATCCAATCTGAGCCAATCCTGGTGGCCCAGGAAATGCAAGAAGGTTTAAGAATCACTCACTGTCATAGATTACGTTCTTTCAATTTTTATTTCACTCGCGCAACACATGAGAAACGTGTCCGACTCGCACGATGGAATAGTAACAACTGAAGAACAATTCTATAATCTTCATTTGACTCGAAACTAAGGTCACGAGATGGGCTCGCGACATTCCCGTTTGCTTCGAACTGTCAACTGCGAGTCGAGCTCGTAATGTTTATGTTTGGTTCGAGCTATCGATCGCGAGTCGAGCTCGTGATAATTACGTTTGGTCCGAACTTGCGAGCGCCTGACCCGCTATGTTTACATTAGGCCCGAAATTCTCGTCACGAGTCGGTGGTCTCGTCGAAGTACGTCGAGGGGTTGAATGTATTGGAACGCACCCCGCGTCACCCCTCACCCGACACCAGCGGCTGTCTCTTTTGTCCGCGGCTAATTAGCGACGAATTTGCAGGGAGTATTGTGACATTGTCCAGAGATAGACACGACTTTATTGGATACTATATTGACCGTTGTAAACCGGTACCAGCAACAAAATTATGGCCATTAACAGAAAAAGTGATTGGGATGTGGGCAGGCCCGTCGAGGGACCCGACTTTCTCTGGTACGTGGTCGTCCCTAGATTTTTAATTTTATGGCGGGATGGTTAATAAATAAGCTATACCGTTGGCGATTCGTGTGCGTTCGACTGGTCAAACATTCGACTTATCAAACATTCGGAAGCTATTAAATCGTTTAACCCTTTGAGGACGAATGTCGTCATATTGGCAACATCAGCTACGTACTTTTAATCCTTAAACTTGCAAAAATTATAATTTAACAAATTTTAGTAACATCGGATCAGTATATATTTTTATTTTCGCTCACAACTGGAAACTTTAATACAAGATTTACCTATCTGGATAAAATACTTCCAATATTATCACAAATCCTCGCCCACAAAGGGTTAATGTTTCACCCCTTGCCGTATTACAAAGATTCAAATTCGTGGCGAAGGTGTTTTAAACAAAATCTAACAAATATAAATATTCTACTGTCTTTCTACTTTCACGACGAAATCAAATTTTATTCTTTTGTAAATAATATTTAACGAAATTTAAATTTATAGCCGACATCTATGCGATGATCTGTGCCGAGACTCTCGTCGTTAAACGAAAATCATGTTTCTTACATAATATGACGAAACAGTTGTTACGTAGCTCTTAAAAAAGAGTACATATAAAGAGAATTCCAAGATGGCATTGGAAGACGTAAGTGCGAAAACCGAAGATTACTAGTATAAGTTAACCCTTAGCAGTCCGAGCAATTTTAATGCCAAAATCGAACCGTTTTTGTGACCTGAAATTGTTCCATTGTTCTTGGTTCGTTTCCTTTTTAGAATACAAAATTTATTACCATTGCTCGTACGTGTAACATTTCAGTTTTTATCGATTTTTAAAATGCAAACATAGCTGGTCTAAATAATACTAAGGGAATTTTCAATATCGCCTCAGAGGCGCCATTGGAGCGCTAAGGGTTAATAATAATAATAAATATTGTTTCTTCTCTACTGTAACATTTTCAGCAAAGGAAAACGTTACAATAGCTTCACGAAGAAAATAGTGCGCCAAGGGGTTGAAAACTCCCACCCCCGGTCACATTCGACAACTCGCGCTCGAATTTTCGGCGTTTCCCACCCCTCGAATCGCTCTCCCGTTGATCAAAGGGAAACAGCACGGAGATATTGCAAACAAACCTAAACGCTGTGCAACTAACAGTCGACAAGGAATTTAAGAGTCATGTTTTTCGGTCCTGTCCACTCGGAACGGTAAACAAGAAGTCAGTTTGCTCCGAGAAAGAGGGTGCAGGTCAGAAGCGTTACTATTCCAGTCGGTTGGCAATTGTACCAGCATGTTTTCAAGGTTTGCCGAGCTAAATCCTGAAAGGGCTGTAGCATCCGGAGACATTCCTTAGGGGCCGTGCATAATCGGCACTTGCCACCGAAGAACCTGCGGGACGCTAGCCGATTTCCCAAAGATCCCCATCCTCTTCCAGGGACGTTCGGTGCCGTTGGATGGAAAAGGATAGCCGTGGAAAAAAACCCCCGAGAAATGGTTGGCAACCGATGTTATCCTCTCGGCAAAGACAATTGCCGGGGAAAACACCCGAGCAGGTCACGATCGAGGAAAAGCTCGGTGGGGGTAATGGCCGTCATAAGGTGCAAAGTTTTCGTCGGAGCACGTTTAGGGTGAAACACGTGGGGACGACTTTGCTGGTGGCACATTCATGCCTCTTTACAGGATATAGCTGGTGGCGTCTTTTATTTGGGGTAGCCGGTTGCTGGTGGCCGTACTGTCCGTTAATCCCGCATTACACCCTAATCACGGGGAAGCCCAAATTACGATCGGTGTCCCTCGTCGAACTGCTCCTCACGCTGGATTTTCCCTGCGCGAATTCTTGGATAGAAAAATATTCGTCGATGCGGGAGTGCGTCGAATTGCCAGCTTAATACGTTCGTTTTTTTCTTTAGTCAACTCTCGATCAATTTTTTTAATCGTTTTATTCGATGTGCGAAGGCTAGAGCGTTTCTATTGATCAGATTATTAACCCTTTGCACTCCAAGCAATTTTAGAAGAATATAGCAACTGTAGAATAATTCTATTGCAAGTGGTTCGTTTCCTTTCGCGCATATCAAATTTGTTACTGTTAATCGTAAGGCAAAATTTCAATTTTTAATAACTTCTTAACACTTTATCGACTGGAAGCCTATTATTAGGACTTTCAATTGTTTGTACTGTAACGAAATGAAGCTTAACAAATTGTTTTCACATTATAATTTGTAATCAAATTATTAGATAACGTTATAGAGGATGTTCTGTTGATTTAAAATAAAAATTGCTGTGAACGTTGAGAGATTCATTGAAAAGTTTTCAATCATGAACTTGAAAAATAGTGTTGACCTTTTGCACTCGAAGCAATTTTAATTCGTAACTCGTGACATCTTTCTGTCGTAGAATAATTCCATTGCATGTGGTTCATTTCTGTTTGTGTATATAAAATTTGTTACTGTTAATCGTACGGCAACACTTCAATGTTTACTAGCTTCTTAATTACAGACATTTGTACAGTACAAATTGTTTTGCATAATAGTCCCATAATTTTCAGTGTCGCCTCAAAGAAGCCATGTCTAAGGTACTAAGGGTTAATTGTTTATTAGTACGTTTGTTAGTACCTGTACGAATTCTTGAGTAGGAAAACGTTGATTGATGCGGGGGTGGGTTGAATTACTGATTTATTCTTTTAATCCTTATTTAACTTCCGATTACGTCTTTTATTATCAATATTGCCGACGTTGAAGGTTGAGAGAATCGAAGTTTCTCGGTAGACATTGTTGACTAGGAAACTGTTCATCGATGCGAGGATTCAATTCAGTTTAATTCAGTTTAATTCAGTTCAATCAATGTTTTTAATATGTGTGTAATTTTAGTTCACATCGT
>JAQQRL010000562.1:0-10426 GCA_028453745.1 Agapostemon virescens | reverse complement strand
TAATTTTTTAACTACTTTAGAAAATTGAAAGTGAGACCAGATAATCAATGGAGATGATCCTGATTCGTAATTAAGTATCCTGAAACGCGAGTGTATCGCTATTTTGATTTTAAAAAGTAAGATATTGCAGCTGAAAATGTGAAATTACCATTCAGGTGCCTTTTCACTATCTAGAAGTAACTAGAAAAGTGCTGATTTCGTAACCGCTTCAGAAAAATAAAAGTTAGACCAATAGAGATGATCCTGATTCATAATTACGTATCTTGAGACGCAAATATTTCGATAAAATCGTTAAAAAGTAAGAAGTTGCAACTAAAAATGTAAAATCACCCTTACGGGACTTCTCGCTTTCGGACAGCTGAAATGTAGCTGTTCTTTGAGACTTTTTTGCCAGGAAACTAGCAGAACTATTGAAATGAAACTTGGCACGATTACTGCTCGCGTCTTGCGCTGTGCCCTCAATTTTTTTTTTTATTCCAAAATACAACACAGTTTCTGCGCGACGCGTTCCGGAAGTAATGCTTGTACGAGAAAAAGGGTTTACACAAGAATTATGGTTTCCGAGGCTCTTATATAATAGCCGCAGCTAGAGTCGTACAATTATAGAGTTGTACGTTACTCACTCGTTTGGCGAACGTGTGTGCTAAACCTTAAAGAAATCCGTTCGGTAGTTTCCAAGCATTCTTCTGCCTTGCAAAAATGAATCTGCAAAAGCAAAATTTAAATTGTTCAGGAGACTTTTAATTTCTCATGTTCCTAGAACGAGTATTCAACTTTTTAAAAATCAAAAAGTGGCGAAATCCGTAAGTAGACTACAGACTTTCTTCATTTCACGAAAAACGGGGGAAAATAAATGAAAACGTAAATTTTTGCAGAATTTATAAACACAATATCTAAAACATTCAATAGTCTAAATTATTCAAATAATTAATTTTTAACTATCTGCCGCGAAGAAAGAAAAACTGAAAATTTACACGCCTCATAGATGAAAATGCAATTTTCAAAAATGCCGTCTCACAGTTGAATGATGTATCTGTACATCCTAAAATCATTTATTCCCATATCGTCAATAGATTCCTGAGAAAAAAATTCACAAAAGCCACTTACGCACAGCTACGACTGTCACGCGACAACTCATTCGTCAAAATGCAGTCGAATTTTTTCCAACGTATCAAAATTACCAAAAAAAATTAAAACAATATCTACACACCGCCGGAATCCCGTAATTAACGCGTACAATTTTGATTAGGCCAAAAAACTCGCAGTGTGGATGCTTTGTGGGGGCTGCGATGAAATCGGCGATTTGCGAAACACGTTTGGAAATTTCGCCATCAGTTTGGAGCGTCGCGGACCGTGGAATGGGGGTTGAACGCGGTTTCTGACGAGGGTGTGATCATGCCTCGTAAATTTCCGGGGTCGGCACGTGCGTCGAATCGCGACCGCGAAATTTTCGCGGTTAATTTCCGCCAGCGTACCTCGATGTGGCGATTCGGCCCCCTTCCGTCCCGTGTCTTGGAACCGGACCCCCCTTACGGGTTCTTCCTGCTCGTAGAAGGATTTACGACCTTACGGGGTGCACAGTCGACCGCCTCCCAACCTGTAAACCCTTCATAAATCAACGTCGCGTCATTTCGCGTGTCCGACAGCTTCATTCCGGGAGTATTTCGCTGTTCGTCTTCGACGTCCGTTAACAATCTCTCTCTCTCTCTCTCTCTCCCTCTCTCTTTTCTTCGCACATGTGGACCGGGAATTTTCTCTCCATCGTAATCAGTTTTCCAATCTCCCTAACGTCCCCTGGATCGGTGACGTTAACATTAGATTTACCGATCACAACGAAACGACAATTTCCAACATTTTCCATTCGTGAAAATTGAGATTGTAAAAACACATCCATAAAGAATTATTCGACAAATTTATTTCTGTGGGTTTACATTGTTTAAAAAAGTAGCTAACAATTTAAATTAACGCAGTCTCGTTATTTTTACAAAATAATGTATCAAGGTTGTTGTTAGTGCTCCATGAATCTAGTGTTAGGATCTTTCAAATTTACTCCTCTTCGATTTGAGTGAAGTTCGTAATAAAGAGAAGTCCCTATATATCTCTGAATTTGTTTAATAAATAAATCAGCCGATTCCTCGTAATGTGTATAATTTGTGTAAGGCTCACTTGAATAAAGCAAAATTGAAAATAATTGAGAACGCGATAAAAAGATCGTAAATATGCTGGTAACATGTGTAGGTACGATTGTTTGCAGCATATCTGTTCATTTATTTAAAATACAGAATTCCAACAAATTATAATAGTCTGGCTGTAAGTGGCTTCCGTTTAATCACGATTGCATGCACATGTTCGATTATTACCAACATCTCTGTACATTTATTTAAAATACAGAATTGCAATAAATTATAATATCGTGGCTGTAAGTGGTTTCTGTTTAATCACGGTTGCATGCATTCAAACCGTTCGGTTTAAAACAATTATATTATTCTTGCAACCGAATGTATTTATATTAAAACTCAATAAATAGTATTATCTCCGGTGAAATTGAAATGCAATAATATTTTCTGAAAATTGCTTCGAGAGAGCCGAGATTTTTAGTGACGTTGAACGAATCAGCTTATCAGCTGCTGTTTGACAAAATTTAACCCTTAACGCTCCAATGGCGCCTCTGAGCCGACGCTAAACATCCCGTTACTATTATTCAAAACAATTTTGATATTACAATGTTTGTGTCCAAGAAATAAATAAACATTTGGACATTTGGATTTTGAAAGTGGTGTAAGTCCTTTTTCAAAAGAATTTAGTGTGAACTTTTTGTTTATAACTAGTTAGTATTTAATATCTTAAAAAATGCCTATGCTTTGTTCAATTTAAAATTGGCCGGTAAAAGAAATTGCATAACCATTGATTATGAAAGTGGTGTAAGTCCATTTGCAGCCTGGAAATATATATTATTTTAGTTAAATTCGCCTAAAAGAAATTTATATAATCAAATTACATATTGATAAATTAGTACAAACATTCCCAGACCTCACATAATTAACCTATATTTTTTAAGTGTCAGATCTGCTAACATTTAATTTTCTCGAAATAGAAGAAAATGGACTTGCACTACTTTCAAAATAAACGGTCCATTTAAGTATTACACTTACAAGTGATAGTAATAAACTTTATATTCGCGAAAGAAAATGAACTGTGTACAATGGAGTTGTTTTAGGTAAAAAATATGTTTCGATTTTGGAATTAAAATTGCTTAAAGTGCTAAGGGTTGAATACTGTTTTTATTTGTCGTGTGAATTAATCTTTCTACGTTTCTTTTAAAAAGTTAAGTATCTTGGACCACTTCTAAAGCTTTCAAAAATTTTTAATAAAATGCAAAGAATACTATAGTAAATATTAATTTTCATATACGTTGATGGAAGTAGATTTTTGTCGCAAATAAAAATCGTTAATTGCAAGACGCAGACGCGTGCCTGTTTCTTGAACAATTTTAATCATTCAATCGGTTCGCCCTCGCTATTGTTTCACTCACGACTTGCGCCTCTCGCGGCAGAACATTAATTATTTCTCTTGCGATAAACTCCTAATTTTGTAGAAACCAGAATAACAAGCCACGTTACGTCATTAGAAACGTTATGTCGAGCCGAAGCTCCGCTCAACTAAAGCTAACACGAAAATGGATCAACCTGAGTCGAACGCAATTTCTCAACCGTCTCTTTAGACCCCGAGACGTGGAATAACAATGTCAGACAGCAATTATGGTATATACTACAGGACTACAAAGAGTAGAAACGCGACTAACAGAAACTTCAATCTGTAAGGGAAATAGCTCGAAGATAGTAAAGCAACCCCTTTACCATAATATCGCGCAATTAAATGAAAACACCATTGAACAGGGAAAATATCGAGTATAGGGAATGGGTATTCACATATTTGCGTTCAATTTACAAGAACAACATTAAACCGCCGGACTCCGAATGCCCGTGTAACAGAAATATCGCGGCGAGCTCTCGTTCCGATATTTCTCCGGAAAAGTTACTTAGTCGAATCTTCCACCCCCGCGAAATAAAACCCGTTTTCGTAATTGTATTTTCTTTTCGCGACGGTGTCCACCGGGAATATTCCCGAAAATTAATTTTACTCCGGTCTCGCGGAAAATTTCAGTTGTATGTTTTAAATGGAACGAGGCGGAAATAAAACATGGGAAAATGGCTACCGTGACTGTACAATTTGCATATTTTTATTCAAATTTTCGGTACACCTCGAAAGCCTACCTTTACATGCTGTGTGTACGTTTTTCGGTTTTTTTTTAACGAGGCTTCGTTTAAACGAAGCTAAAAATAGACTTGTTAAATCATAAACCTTCGTTGAAAAATGATTTTGCATTTGAAACGGCTTACTTGAGACGGCATCTCTTAAATATTTTATTTAGAAATATTTATTATTTTTGAAGGTCCGTATAAACAAATAAAAACTAGTTTTATCGTAACACGATTATATAACTTATTGCTTCTTAATTATTTCCGAGGTAATAACAGAAAACGAATCGAAATAAAAATGGGGACACGTCTAAATCAATTTTGTCGTTTAAATAATTGAACTTTATCATTTTTCCAGTGCAGCACGCGTCAGTCGTCGTTTAGCGGGAACGTTAAAATAAACTGGCCGTTAATTGGTCGATTCCGCGAGCTTCCATGCAATTACTCGACTGCCGTATTCCGTTACGGAAAAAACGCGTTGCAATTATCGAGGCAACGTTTTTGAGGGCGTCGACGATTCGCCGACGTCGGGGGTTGATCGTTAACGTAACATCTGACCCGTGAACACGAGATCCGTGTTGCGGTTTCGTCGTTTTCACGACGAGAAAACGTCCAGAAACGTCCGGACTGGGGTTGGAGATGTCGAATAGTGGTGGAATACGGGTGAAAAAGGGGTGGCGATCGCGAACGCACAGTTTCCGCAAAGCCTCGGAAAAATAAACGAGAAAGTCCACCCTTCGCTGCGTGATTTTAAACGCAAAAATATTTTAACAATGCGCAAAGCGCCCTCGAGTTTCTTTATATAACATATCCTGGGGTTTGTTGAAACGAATTTCTGAACAGCCGCGGAATTCGTCGAGGCGAAATAAAAGTAGTTTCCCTGTTTCCGGGTGAAAAATATCTGGGATTTTTATATTAGTCGCTCGAACAATTGTGCCACAAGCGTTGTATCGTTAATTTATGGGAGCCGTGAGACAAAGCACTCTTTTTACCATTTTCAAACGATGCTCGCGCGAGAAAAGGGGATTTTTAATCGTGTTTTTGCGAAACTTCATTTACCGATTACGGTTTACACAGGCTATTTAAAATAGAACACAATTTCTAGCGAATTTTCTGGTAAATTGTTCAATGTCCGATTAATTTTATTTATTGATATCTCATTTGCTCTTCCGGACCTTAAGAAATTCTTATTTTGTAGTTACCGCGTGCCTAGCTATTCTCCAATGACCGTATACGATCAACGATTAAATAAAATGTTATTTCCGTTTAAATAAAATTAAGGAAATAGATGTTTAGAAGATTCAGTTTGAAACCTTGATCACGAGTCTGACTCGTTGTTGTAGGGCATGTGGTTAAGCAGCTTTTACATCGCTACGTTTGCAGTTAAGAAATTGATGACAATTATAATGTTGCAAGTACGGGTAATAGTAATTAATTCCAGGGAAACATAAATGTCTCAAAAAGTTCTGCTGAAATAACTTAATTCCCCGTAATCACTAATAAACTTTAATGTCCCATGAGAGGGAACATCCGAGTGATATGCTAGAATTACGATGTCCCATGAGAGGGGAGAGCGGAGTGCAAGGGGTTAAGTTACACGGCTAACAGTGTAATCAAATTGTTTATCAAGAATTTCCCGTTGAAATATTCAGCGAAACCAGCCCCGCGTCGAATTTCAGCAAATTTAGGCGCGCGAAAGCAATGGACTCGGGTGTTTAATATTTATCCCTGGCCCTTGCATCGAAGATGCTGCATAAATATCCAACCCCTTGCACAGAAGGCTTGCATGCTCCGAATGCCCGGAGCGAGTGCAGTTTCTAGGATCACGTAACCCTTCGTGAATCGTGATCGTCGGATCCAGAAATGTCGGGAAAAACTTCTAGATTCCAGGAGGAAAAAGGAACGAGCTTCGAGAAAATATTCGAACCAGCCGTGTACATCTTATGGCCTCGCTTTTTCCGGCATTCGCGTTCATTTAATTTTCCCCACGACCTGTGGACTATCGCTCGATAAACATCCCCCATGCGAAATGCTTCTAAACTGGGAATTTTTCCTATAGTTCTCTCAGTTCACCACTAAACGCGTGCCGAGTACTAAAAATGGCTGACGCGCAACGAACTACAGAAATAGATTCAGTTTGTTCATCGTGTGTGCTAATTCTATTATAACATATCTTCGAATACTCTGTTGCACATATCAGACCAATTTCTCTTGACATTTTCTTCGAAGATTGAAAATTCTAACATAGCAAAGTGTTATTTTTGCTTTATTTCTACGATTAGGTGCATTCGTCAATGAGCGAGTTAGGCGATTAAGTTGCAGAAACGTTAAGGGTTGCCGTGGCTTGTTCATAGGAAGTGATTATTCCTTGCGAATCGATAGCGATTCGTACATCTCCGAAAATAATTAATTTTAAACCTACCACAGCAGGTGAAATGTCCCTTTTCAGATTTTTTAGTTTACGATTATTTAAATTGTAAAATTACCTTCGTAGGAGCCGATTCAACAGAATGTTAAATAGATTTAATCTTGGTGAAATGTCCCTTTTCAGATTTTTTAGTTTATGATTATTCAAATTGTAAATAGATTAAATAGATTAAATAGATTAAATCTTCGTTAAATGTCCCTTGTCAGATTTTTTAGTTTACGATTATTCAAATTGTAAAATTACCTTCGTAGGAGTCGATTCAATAGATTGAAATGAAATTGAAAATCGCAAATAATCCAAATAGATTAAATCGTGGCATTTCTATGGGACAATACACAGTAGTCAATTTTAATACTTGCTAAGTCCAATGCTGAACAATATCTTTAATCAGCAATAAACGTTTAGAATTTAGTATCGCAGTTATTCATGGTAACTTTGCCAGGCGTAGATTTATAGGTTAGGGTAGTTTTAGTGCAGTTTTCGTGCTTTACTTAACACTTTGACTGCCATGACAACCAATATATGGGTGACAGAATTATTTGTCCATGTTTAAAAATAAATTTGTACGTTAATATATTCGTTGCACTCAATTTATCAATTTTTAAATTTTTCATATCTCGAGACTACAAGAAGGTTGAAGGACAACTATGTGTCAGACATTTTAAGTTTTCAATTGTTGCTGCATTAAATAAATTACTTTGATTTTCTGGAATTTTTGAGACTGTTGGTTTGGGCAGATAAAATGTTAAGCACGTATTTTTAGGGACCGAGCGTGGGGCCTGAAAGAGTCACAAAAGTGAAAGCGAATGGGCCATTTGACGAAAGTCGGGGTTGTTCGAAAAAGGTCGGTGGGGGTTGAAAGAGTCATCGAGAAATGAGATGATGCCAAGAGTTGTGGAGCTGACGTCAAAGCGTGTTGTAGCGAGCAGAAGTTGTCACTGTTTCACCTTTTTAACCCTTTGCACACGAATGGCGCCTCTAAGGCGACACTAAAACTTGCATTACTATTATTTAAACAGCTCTTACATCATCAGGTTTGAAATTGAGAAATAACTAAAAATCTAGAAGTTCTAAGCACGAGTCATAGTAATTAATTTCGCATGAACGAAAGGAAATTAACTATCTACAGTGGAGTTATTATAGACAAAAATATTGTTTCGATTTTGGAGTGGAATTACTTCGAGTGCAAAGGGTTAATTTAATGCGTGTAATATTAGTTTAACCTCTTAAGCACGATGCGCCACTATAGTAGCTTCCGCGGATGTCATCTTATATTACGATGCGCCATTATAGTGGTTTGAGCACACTCAATTCTATCATTAACTATTACAGTAAATTATTAATGTTAAAATGTATGCATCATATCTTTTAGAAAAATTACAATTTAGTTATGAAAAACCTCATTCAAAAAATATTAAAGTTAAAGTATATGCATTATATTTTTAACAAGAATTATAATTTAGTTATCAAAAACTTCATTCCAATGTTCTCTGCCGTACAGAGAAACTGCCCGCACAAAATTCAACCGTGCCTAAGAGGTTAAATAAATTATTTTAGTTCCTAACCGATTCAATTAATCCTACAACACTACAATAATATTCGGCGAGTGATCTGCAAATCTGTGAAAATTCAAATTTTGGTGCTCCGCTTCGTTAAAAAGGTAGAATCGTCGGTCTTCGGGTATTAATAGCGTCTAGCGTGTCTTTCAAAGTTGTAAGAATTTCGTAAACGATATATCCAGCAAACGACCGCGGTAAACTAATCACTGGCGTCCCTAATTGACAGCGAGCACGTCGAATAACATTCGGCAACGTGTCTGATAAATAACTTCTCGAGCGAGCCAAGAGGAGCCCGTGGTTTTCCGGGAAAGAGGCGTGCGAATGTGCAACTAAATAAATAAAAATCTGTGGTACTTTAGCAATAAATCAAGAACGTCGGAGAGAGATCAGTGTCGGTAATAAATTATCTCGGCGAGAAGTAAACTCGCGAGGGATGAGTAAAGTGGTTATTTATGGCTAAACCTAATGTAGAATGGACACGATAGTCCTCGCGGAGTTCCGAAAGAACGTGTAACGAGTGTCCTTAATATTTAATTCGTCTTCAACTATTCCGCAGCTTTTACAGATACTTAACATTTAATTCCACAGTTCTGCCTCGTCAATATTTGAAGTTTCAACTTCGCTTTGGTCTTCGCCGCTCCTCTCGAGTCGCTTTCAAAGTAACTTCGAGTATTCCTTATCCTTTGCCGCTTAAAATCGTGACGATTCGTGCCTTCGTATAAAAATAAGAATAATAATAGAAATGGAGATTCAGAATACATTTTTAAGTATTGTCAAGATAATGACCCCAAGCATAAGGCACGTATCGTACAGGAATATTTGCTGTATAATTATTCAAAATTATTGCAACCGCCACCTCAGTCCCCAGATCTGAATCCTATAGAGAATTTATGGGATGAACTAGACCGACGAATTAGAACAACTGCAATAACATCTAAAGAAATGTTAAAAGAACGACTGAAAGAGGAATGGAATAATATTAGTACAGAATATTTGAATAAAATAATTTGCAATATGCCTCAACTATTAAAAGAGGTCATTCGTCAAGAAGGATGTCCTACACGATATTTAATTACTTTTCGTTTGTAAAAATTAGTACAAAAACTATCAGTCTTTAAAAGTTTCCGAATATTATTGTAACGTTAAAACCAGACATTGTTTTGTTTAAAATAGAATATTTAATAAACGCTGGCAATTATATAAATAAAATTTATACTTTTATTAACTATACATTACGTAGGAATGTAATTTAGAAGTAATTTTTTTTCCTTCATCGTGAAAAAAATTACAATGCGACAAAGTAAAAATTTTATAGTGTCCGAATATTAAAGTTACTCACTGTATCTGGGCTCAGCCATTGGCAACACCATGTAGAATCTGTCGCTGCACTCTAATTGGCTCGTGTTTACCGCTAATAATTCGAAAACGAGTGCGACATTTTTGCAAAGGAGACAACCCAGAGGATCATCCCTTTCGAAGCACATTTTTGGATCACCCTGCGTACATTAAAACAGAACCATCGGTTTTCGCGAATGAAGTCGACGAGGATGCATCGATGTTCTGTATCGAAGGGGTTAAAGTATAGAAAGCAGAATCAACGTTAAAGATTTTTTATCGACGAGCCGTTTCGTTGCACCCTGCGTCGTCGAGGGCGACGGAATCGGAGTCGTGTGCGTCGCGAAAACACCGGTCCGACGGCGCCAGAAAGTTTTCGCGACGGTTGTTGTTCTGGTGCACGAATCGCGCGGGGTGGTCGGGAGAGAAATCGCGGAAAAAGGGAGAAAAGAAAGAAAGAGAGAGAGAGAGAAAGAGTTTCTGGGTCGCGTGTGTAACTGATTTCCGAAACGAGGTACGCGCGCGCGTCTTCCTGCCACGATTCCGGCCAGATATTTCGCGATGGGAATCTGGGTCAAGTGAGTCTCACTCGAAAGAGAGAGAGAAAGAGAGGGAGCCGGCTGTTTGGCTTCGCGCGGAAATTATTTAACGTTTTCCCAGAGACCTCGCCAACCACTACGGGACTTATTACCCCTTGGCCTTTTGCGTCGACCCACAGCACCACGCGAATTTCCAGGGTGAAGCCGCAGGCTTGATCCCCGTGCTAAATAATCGGGCCGCGGAGGCTCGCTGTGTTTGCGAAAATATGTTTTCTCGATGGAATAACGAGAATCCTCGGGACATTC
>JAQQRL010000561.1:0-10431 GCA_028453745.1 Agapostemon virescens | reverse complement strand
CAAGGCATCGAACTTCAAGAATCATTTATGAGAACTCAAAGTTCAAGTAAATTCTGCAAGCATTTGAAGTTTAAAACTCGTCTGAAAGCATTCAAAGTTGAAAAGTCGTCTGCAAGGCATCGAACTTCAAAAATCGCGTATCAGCCGATCAAAAAGCGCGTGTAAACGCACAAAATTCGTGACGCGTATTCGCAGACAGCTCGGGAGTGGGTCCGACAACTCCGTGCTCGATCTTGATCGATAAATCACCGGTCTGCCCCCGGGAGGGCGTGGCCAGTTCAAGTTTCCCGCGGTTGCGCGCGGTCGTGGCGATAACGCACGCGGGAACTTTGCGATCCCCTTAAATTCATATTCGCGAGTAAGTGTTTCGTGACTGTTGAGATAAGTGATTGGTCGAGGTTCGGAGAGGTGGGGGTGGTTGTTCCACGGGGATTGGCGAGAGTCACGGTGCAGAGGTTCGCGTGATTCTTTGGCCGCGCTATTTTCGCGTATTTCTATGCGCTCGCAACCCTCTTGGGGGAGGACGGAAGATCGCGATGCGGTTTTACGAGTTATTCCATATCTGAGCGACCGGGGAAGGGGTTAAGGGGTGAGCGAAGAGGGGGATAGTGGGAGGGAGAGGCGGACTACTCGGGAACTGTCCAACTTGAACGATTACAGTAAAACGCCGCTCTCCACGGAGGAGGAACGCCGACGAATCGTCCGCCGAGCAATCGGGGATTTGCAATGCTAACTGAGACTCCCCCATGACTATAGTTACACGCGCGTTTATGCTAGCCGTCGTGCACAAGTTTCGCGACAGTTCGCGCGATTTGCATCGCCCGGAATTAGGCGGGCGACCATGCCGATCATTTCTTTTCATTCGGCTCCGATAAAATCGTCACATCAGTCGCTTTCGTCAATAGACTGCGAAACGGACGCATTAGGCTGCTGTTTCCGACTTCGAAATGCAAAGACGATCTGTTTTTCAACGCTAAACCTATCACAGGTTTAAATCACCTTTGGATTCTTCAAATCGCCTTCGTAGAAATTAATCGAAGAGATTCGTTCGTTCGTTACGGTCCAAATTACACGAAACCCTAATAAATTGAATCTTGTCAATTTTATAAAACTAGTAATATTGTTATGAAGGTTATAAATCTACAGGGGACAACTTTTAAAAATTAATAACTTTTTAAAAATACGTCATGAATTTGTTTCTTTGACTTCCTCCCTTTTCTATCAGCGTTTCCAATGAAAATATACGATTTACCTTTATTAGATCTAAATTGTACTTAGAAAACTGTACACGAGTCAAATCTAAACTTGACATTTTTATTTTTGTTGCAATCTTTCGTCGAAGCTTTACACGACCTATGTTCATATACTTTTTGTTATACAGGGTGTCCTAGATATTACGTATTTATGTATAAATCTAGATCGATTAACACTCATTTCAACAAACCAGTCATTTTGACTGGCCCCTAATTTCTTCTTTCACAATTATCGAAGTTATACAAATGTTTTCATCAGAAATTTTCGGATGTACTTCTTTAACCGGGGAATAAACTTTTGTTCGACTCGTTTCACAATGTGGACTTTTTTCTTCTTTTAATACTTATTGTTTATATATAATTGTAAACTTATATAATTGATTTACTTGAATAAGAACTACATAAAATGTAATGTGTTCAAAATATGATACAAATTTCCATGACGAAATATTTTGTCATACCCAATTAACAGGATAATGACGTTACAATAAAAATAGTATAAAGTTTTAATAGATAAAGTCTCGTTATTATTCCAAAGCAATGTTTATCGTTGGATTTATTGTTCGTCAGTTCTAGTGTTAAAGCATTGACGAAAGATTGCAAACAAAAATAAACATTTTAAGTCTAAATTTAACTCATACACAGTTTTCTACGTGTATGTAAATATTTATAAAAATAATATTAAACGTTGCCTACCACTTTTCGTGGAACAGACTGTACAAGAACGTTTCCGAGAGAAGTTCGACGTTCCACGCCTCGAACAGAACATCGAAAGGTTCCATAATTTTTTGTCGACCGGAGTGTTCTCTTTTCTTCTATCGGTCTGACCCAACGTTTTTTTTTCCTCTCTTTCGAACGCGTCCCCGGTTCGATGGGGCCCCATCGAAACAAAGTTGGCGTCTCTCTGTTGGCCTCCCGAGGATTCCAGTTCTGTAGCCCAATATTTCAGCTGCGCCCCATACGACCGCCATTCTCGATCGGAGCGTGATTCCCCGCCTTTCGGGCTGCTTATGGGGAACCGGATGAATCCCAGAAACATTGTGTTAGACCCCCTTTATCGGCTTCTTATCCCCTCCAAGCGAAGGTACACGCTCGTTTATCGGAGAACGTTGACGGTGAATTAGATTCCTTATTGAGGGAACCCGCTGTTCTCGAGGACATTGTTATTGGACTTTCGAGATTAACTCGTCCCGAGATCTGATTAGTCGACGAGAGGGATCTGATAGTGCCATAATTGTGCGCATCTTGCAGATATCTCGGGGACATTGGGATCCATCTTTTGGATCGATTGGAAATCGAGATTTGTCGATCCGAGTGCTATTTTTGGCAATTGATGCCAAAAACAGAGTTGCTGAGTTGTTGTCGTTGGACTTTCGAGATTAGCTCGTGCCAGTATCTAATAGTGCCATAATTCTGCGGATCTTGTAGATGCTTGAAGGAAATTGGAATCCGTCTTTCGGACAGATTGGAGTGCCATTTTTGGGAAACGGAGCGCCAAGTTTCTTTTATTATTTTTGTATTGATCCTCATCAATTATCAATTTATTATCATTCACTGACGATCAAAATAATCTTGGTACACGTCACTGCAAGTGATCAACGATCCGAGTATTTGTTAAAATAAAATTAACAGAAGTTCTGACCGTGAAATACAGTTGAAATTGCGTTCTGGAATTCTTGTAAAAATGAGAGCCAGCTGTGAGAACCTTCAGGTCCCGAGATTTGTAAGGGTGTGGCCCGTGGGTCCATGGGGGCCTAACGGGAGGCCAGATTGGCTTGAAGAGCGTGGAACTGTGTCCTCAGAAATATTGTATATTTAACGTCGGCCCGTTCGACCAGCGATTCTCAATCGTACGCGCCGAGCGGCCGCCATTAAACGCCTTTTTACATTTCCGTCGAAACTTCGGGATTCGCTGGTGAAAAAATTATAGTATTGCACCTGTCCGATGGTAAAAACGTATAGGGCAATCGAACAGTAACGCGTGCTTTTTACACGTCCGTTATTCCGCGGCGTTCGATCCGTTCGGCTCGCAAAATGGCGGACAGGCTGGCCGGTTTTCTGCATTTTCACTCTCGATTTTCTTCGATGAACGCAACGTAAAAGTTTCCACGTCGCAATAATTAATAGGAAGTTTTAGCCCATACAGTTTCAATTATTTTTGCGCATGCAACTAAATTTATGCGACTCGAACATGAGAAAGTCTCGTTCGCATACAAATTAACGGTTTTATCAAGCGATTTACAGAGTTCTTTGATGGAAGCAACGATGCTGTTTTTAGATCGCACTATTCCAAAGGAAATTGCATTCTTTAGTATATTAATTATTTTTAGGTATGTAAATAAATTGATATAACTGGATCGTAGGAGAGTGTCATCCTCCTGATGCAAATTAATATATTTGCCCAGCAATTTGCGAAATTCTTCGACGTAAGCGACAGTAGACTTTCTAAATCGCAACAACCAGTAGGAAATTTAATCCTGTATGATATTCATTATTTTTAGGCATGTAAATAAATTTATACGACTCAAACATAGGAAAGTGTCATCCTCCTGATGCAAATTCATATATTTGTCCAGCAATTTGCGAAATTCTTCGACGTAAGCGACAGTAGACTTTCTAAATCGCAACAACCAATAAGAAATTTAATCCTGTATGATATTCATTATTTTTAGGCATTCATCAAACAATTTGCTAAATACTTCGATGTAAGTCACAGCATATTTTTTAAATCGCACCAACCAATAGGAAATTTAATCCTGTATGATATTCATTATTTTTAGGCGTGTAAATAAATTTGTACGACACGAATATAGGAGAGTGTCATCCTCCTGGTACGAATTAATACATTTATCAAGCAATTTGCTAAATACTTCGATGTAAGCCACAGCATATTTTTTAAATCGCACCAACCAATAGGAAATTCAATCCTGTATAATATTCATTATTTTTAGGCGTGTAAATAAATTTATACGACTCGAGCATAGGAAACTATCATCCTCCTGATGCAAATTAATACATTCATAAAATAATTTGCTAAATACTTCGATATAAGTCACAGCATTTTTTCTAAATCGCACCAACCAATAGGAAATTTAATCCTGTATGATATTCATTATTTTTAAACATGTAAATAAATTTATACGACTCGAGCATAGGAAAGTCGTCCTCCTGATGCAAATTAATACATTTGCGCAGCAATTTGCGAAATTCCTCGACCTAAGCGACAGTAGACTTTCTAAATCGCGCTAACCGATAGAAAATTTCATCGCGCATGCTATAAATTACGTTTCCCCGTGTGAACAAATTTATGCGACTCGACCGCAAGAAAATGTTTGTTTCTTATGCAAATCAACGCATTCATCATGCGATTTGCAATTTTCTTCGACGTAAACAACAATAGAATTTTAATCTCGTATAAACTGCATCGTTTTCAGCGACTTAAACGATCCTCTAGTCGATGGCGATTAAAAAATATTGTTCGAACTTAAAAGTGCCGCGAGCCTAACTCGTGTGTGTCTAATCGCGGCAAGATTTATTGAGTAGTGTTGCGTGCGGACGCAGTTTTATGGAAATTCTTTCGAGTCGCGTACTTTCGCGGCGATAATCACGCAATAATTTTTTTTTTTTATTATTTAAAGTCGCTCTTCGCGGCGGCTCGATACGGAAGACTCGATGGCATGATTGACCAGACTCAGCCACGATTAAATCACGTTAATTTACGATTCTATAATTCCTTCGTGCAATTCCGTATATCAGCCGGCTAATCGACTGGTTCGCGGAATGACGAACGTCACAGCTCGTTACGTTTCCTGAATGCGTCCGGTGGAAATCGTGCTCGCCTAAAACTGCGAACGACAAGCATAACTCGCGATCGAACGAGCCTAAACCGAGGGAACACCATCGCAGTATACGCTCTCGCGTCGCAATGGTCGCCGGCAGTGAATCCCGATGAAACGTGATCCGTTTAATCGGACATCCCCCGGTTATGCCAATTACTCTTCTCAAAAACGAAGCTGGAATGGTATAGTTCGAGGTTTAGAATTTTTTGAGCGTTGTATGGGGCATTCTAGATCGTAGCTGGAAGATATAGACATTTAGTAAACGCAAGGAAAGTTGCAGGTAATTAATTTAATGACAAATTCGTCAACTAAGACCTCAGGGCATGCCTTGAACCCCCTCGTGTTTCTGATAAATAAGAAGATGAAACGAAATAAATCAAGATTAAGAATTTTGGAGTGTTAGATGGAACCCTGAGGACCATGTCTAGAGGTCGAAGAAATTCATAGGACCCACTAAAAATTCATTATAATTAATTTAATAAATACCTCATTGAACAGGGCATCGGGTATGTTTTGAACCCCCTCGTATATCTGATAAATAAGAAGATGAAACGAAGTAAATCAAGGTTAAATATTTTTGGAGTACTAGTTGGAACCCTGAGGATTATGTCTGGGGACTGAAGAAATTAATTGGAATCCACTAAAAATTTATTACAATTAATTTAATAAACACTTCAGTGACAACTATGCAGTGGGTGTCATGCGACCCCTTTAGGTTTTCAATCATATAAAGGAGACAATCAGATTGTACGAGGTACTAATTTTTTTAGGGTCAGTCGAGACCCGCAGAATTTCGTCTAAGATATGAAGAAAGACACAGAGTCTCCCAGACATGGATTACAATTAATTTAAACAGTCTTGATCAATCTCCTTTCACCCCTTTAGGTTTTCAACAAATTATAGAAGAAAGCAAGACAGTATGAGGTACTATTTTTTTTAGGGTCAGTTGAGACCCTAACAATTCTGTTTAGAATCTAAAGGGGGCACACTAATTTACCCAAAAAAACGAATATAATTATTTCAACCTGGAATTAATACAATCAGTCTCAATTCGCTCTTTACAACCCCTTACGGTTTTAACAAATTAAGAAACAAGATCAAACGATAGAAGATTAAAATCTTTTTCGTGATCAGTCGAGACCTTGAAAATTATATTTCGAACCTGAAGAAATAAAATCGCGAAGGAATTGAATAGAATTATTTTCCTATTAATTTTTTGAGGATCAGCCAAGATCCTGAGAATTATATTTGGAAGCTGCAGAAATTAAATCGTGGAGGAATCGAATAGAATTATTATCCTACTAATTTTCTGAGGATCAGCCAAGATCCTGAGGATTATATTTCGAAGCTGAAGAAATCGAATCGCGGAGGAATCGAATACAATTATTATCCTAATAATTTTCTGAGGATCAACCAAGATCCTGAGAAGTATATTTGGAACCTGAAGAAATAAAATCGTGGAGGAATCGAATAAAATTATTTTTCTACTAATCTTCTGAGGATCAGCCGAGATCCTGAGAATTATATTTCGCACCTGAAGAAATCAAATCGTGGAGGAATCGAATAGAATTATTTTCCTAATAATTTTCTGAGGATCAGCCGAGATCCTGAGAATTATATTTCGCACCTCAAGAAATCAAATCGTGGAGGAATCGAATAAAATTATTTTTCTAATAATTTTCTGAGGGTCAGCCGAGATCCTCAGAATTATATTTCGCACCTGAAGAAATCAAATCGTGGAGGAATCGAATAGAATTATTTTCCTAATAATTTTCTGAGGATCAGCCGAGATCCTGAGAATTATATTTCGCACCTCAAGAAATCAAATCGTGGAGGAATCGAATAAAATTATTTTTCTAATAATTTTCTGAGGGTCAGCCGAGATCCTGAGAATTATATTTCGCATCTGAAGAAATCGAATCGTGGAGGAATCGAATAGAATTATTTTCCTAATAATTTTCTGAGGATCAGCCGAGATCCTGAGGATTATCTCTGGAAGCTGAGCTCGCGATCGAGACGAGCTTACATCGCGGGTAACAGGTGCGAGATTAACGCTCCCGCGTCTCGGACAGTGTCCCGAACAGTCAATCCCGCTGAAACGATCACGTATTGCGTACTGATCCGTTGATAACCGAGGGCCCGGCCGCCGCGGCTCGTATAAGCGTTTATTGCCTTAGACGAAGTCTGTAAAAAAGAGTACATGAATTATTAAAACGCGCTTATTACTGACTCCAGGAGAACAGACTTTCGTTTTATGCTGTACCGTAATACCGGCAGAATTTATTCTGCGGTTAATCGTCGCCCCGCAGCTACCAGGCCGGTCTTGATAAATATTCCCACATTTCGTACATTGTAACCCGGACGGGTTTGCTCGCGGCCTACCTGTAATCAGCCGATGCCAGCAGCTATCTGTAAAAGCCCACTAAACATCGAAATGTTTAATTCATAGTACGCAGCCAGTCGAAGCGCTATGCCGCGCAAGATTGCACTTTTCGTATTCCCCGATTCTTATCCTCGCCAACTCACAGCGCTTCATTTAGGCGAGGCTTCTGGCCTAATTAATATCGGAGATCTTCCATCCTCTCGCAGAATGGACGATGCATTGTTCCGTGGCTTTTATTCGACAGGAATGAACAGCTCGTTGAACGGAAGCCGCTTATTACGATGCAGTTGCACATTGTTGCTAGTTTACGAAACTACTTTGAATGAATTTTTGATGTGTGACAATGTGAACACTGGAGATGAATTTTGGGAAGATTGAAACGTGCTATTGTTTAGTGGGAAATGGTTAGAGAGAAATTGTACAAAATTAGTTATAATTTAAATTATTGCTCCTTTCGTAGTCCAATTTTTACTTTCGTTAATTCGCAGCACTTCGTTTAGGCGAGGCTTCTGGTTTAATTAATATCGAGATCTTCTATTCTCGGGTAAAATGGACGACGCATTGTTCTGTGACTCTTATTGGACACAGATGACTTTTGCGAAGATTGGAACGTCCTATTGTTTCTGGCAAGCAGCTACAGGGAAATTGTACAACATTAGTTATAATTTAAATTATTTCTCCTTTCGTAGTCCAATTTTTACTTTCGTTAATTCGCAGCACTTCATTTAGGCGAGGCTTCTGGTTTAATTAATATCGAGATCTTCTATTCTCGGGTAAAATGGACGACGCATTATTCTATGACTTTTATTGGACACAGATGACTTTTGCGAAGATTGGAACGTCCTATTGTTTCTGGCAAGCAGCTACAGGGAAATTGTCTTAATAAATTATATACACTTTTAAATTATTGCGCCTTTCGTACTTCGATCTTTACCTTCGTTAATTCACAGGGCTTCGTATAGGCGAGGCTTCTGACTTAATACAGATGACTTTTCTGAAAATGAAAATGTACTATTTTCTTTCTGAGAAACAGTGAAACAGAAATTCTTTTACAAAGTTATATGTATCGTTCTAGTTCGTCACACGGTTAACACTAGAACTACCAGACGAATCAAAATGACAGGTTCATAATTTTTCCTTTTACAATTCCAGAAATAACAAAAATATCTTCATTTGATGAATTTCTTCATTGAATCAGTCATAGTAATAAAAATGACACAAAGTCTGAATACGTGCAGTCTCGTCATTATTACCAGACAATATAGATCAGTCCATTAAGTATCGTCATTCGAAAGCCTCGAATGAATTTCTTCATTGAAGCAGTCATCGTAATAAAATAACAAAAATATCTTCATTAGAGACCTTGAATGAATTTCTTCATTGAACCAATAAAAATGATACAAAGTCTGAATACATGCAGTCTTGTCATTATTGTCAGACAATATACATCAGTCCATCAAGTATCTTCATTCGAAAGCTTTGAATGAAATTCTTCATTAAAGCAGTCATCCTAATAAAACTGACACAAGGTCTAAATAGATACAGTCTAGATAATTCTAGTCTTAACAAAATCTATATAAACTCCCTAACGTAATGATGAAAAAGAAACGGATCACCATACAAAGAAGCATTGATTCCCAGCAACCTAATGTGTCCACCATAGGAACCCCATTACAAGAGGACCACCTGACACCGTATGCACGCGGTTGCAAAGCAAGCCGAGCCGCCATATCGTGTTCTACTTCCCCGAAACTAAACTAAACTAAACTAAACTCGAAGCGAAGCAAGCACGTCGCAAACGAATCCGAAAAGGGGAAAAAAGGCGGTTCGCGGAGAGCAAAGTGGCGGTCCCCGGGTATATATATATTTTTAGGAGCACTATGTTGCTAGAGTGTCACGCATCTGGCGCGAAAGGCCAGGCAATAAAACACCGGGCCCCGGCTCAAGGGATTAAGCTGTTTGCCCGGAATCGTATACTTTGTTGAAAAAATTGGAAAGTTAGTCGGCGTTTCTAGTATTTTTCGGTGTCGGCCCGCCGCGACTCTCAACGAACAGCCGAATCCTTAATCCCTGGCCTCTGCTCCACCCTCTTGACCTTCCGCTAGCTTTTCCACTTAGAGGATGTGCCCTCTTTCTCTCTCTCTATTTATCTATCTATCTCTCGCTCTCTTTCTCTTCGCCCAAAAACAGAGAATGTTCCTCTGTTCTCCAATCGGCCGGCGTTCGGCGCCTCTCGGCTTTCATTGGACCATAAACATTCGTCACACCTTGTAAACAATTTCTCGGACACCCTGTATATTTTTGTAATGGCTGGTCGAGCGGACGGAGACCGCGGCGAGGCTTCATTAGCTTTTTATCTTGTACGCCCTGTTGGTTTTCACTTCGGACCGACTGCTAGGAGTTTGGATTCGAAATAAACGCATCAAAGTGATCACCTTTTTTGGTGGGGAGGAGCTGACGTCGAGATGTTTTGCATTCTTGATTTTTTCGGGGTTGGTGAAGACTATATTAACCCTTTGCACTCGATGCAATTCCACTCGAAAATCGAAACAATATTTTTGTCTATAAAAGCTGTGGAGCTTTTATAGCTTTTATGTAGACAGTTCATTTCCTTTCGTTCGTACGAAATTAATTACTGTGACTCGTATTTAGAATGTTCACATTTCTATCGTTTTCGCAACTGCAAACCTAGCAATGTAAGAGCAGTTTAAATAATAGCAAAGCAATTTTTAGTGTCGCCTTAGAGGCGCCATTCGAGTGCAAAGAGATGCACGACTTACCAGCTCGAATATCCCAGCAATTCGTCAGGGAAAAAGGGTTAATTCGGCCAACGTAACTTCAGCGAAAGGATTCCGCGAAACTTCCACCGGCGAGGTTGGCGAAGACTACATTAACCCTTTGCACTCGAAGCAATTCCACTCGAAAATCGAAACAATATTTTTGTCTATAAAAGCTC
>JAQQRL010000560.1:0-10431 GCA_028453745.1 Agapostemon virescens | reverse complement strand
TTGCAATTCTATATTGTTTGAGTGAGTTCTTGCCTGTTGCTGCATAGTCTAATACTGCAATTGTTGGGTGCACTTCTTAGATTAACCTTTTAGAAATACTTCAACGATTGGACTTGCTAACCTTGGTAAAGTGGTTGGGTTTATCCTTCATTTCTCTTGATCCCACTCGTTTTGCAATTCTTTATGGTTTGGGTGAATTTTTTCCAGTTGCTGATTGGTCTAATACTGCAATTGCTGGGTGAATTTGTTAGGTTGACTTGATAGAGTTCCTGGAACAACCCGACATGTTTGCTACTCTTGTTAGGGCGATGTCTGATGGTGTGTGGTTTTATCCTTCATTTCTCTTGATTTCAGTCTTTCTGCAATTCTATATTGTTTGAGTGAGTTCTTGCCTGTTGCTGACTAGTCTAATACTGCAATTGATGGGTGCACTTCTTGGATTCACCTTTTAGAATTCTTTTAACGATTGGATTTGCTGCCCTTGTTAAAGTGTTTGGTTTTGTCCTTCATTTTTCTTGACCTCATCCCTTCTGTAATTCTGTACTGTCTTGAACGAGTTTTCGTCAGTTGCTGATTGGTCCGTGGTAGCAATTGCTGAGTTAGGTTGTTGGATTAACTTGTTAGAGATCCAGGAACGACTGGATGCCATTTGCTACTCTTGTTAGGACGTTGCCTGATGTTGTTTGGTTTTATACATAATTTCTCTTGATCCCTCCGTTTTTGCAATTTTGTATTGTCTGGATGAGTTTTCGCCAGTTGCTGATTGGTGTAACGCTGCAATTGCTGGGTACTCGTATTGAGTTGACTTGTTAGATCTCCAGAACCAACCAGACACGTTTTTTATTCTTGTTAGGGTGCTTTCTGGTTTTATGCTTAATTTCTCTCGACTCTATATAGGGTGAAGCATTTGATCCAAGCCACCTGAATACTGCTGCTGATGGCGATAGGAAACAATATGTCAGATAAAACTTGCTGTGTTTTGAGGGTAGCATAAGTCCATATTAATAGCTTCCTTGCAGGTGGACACGTCGATGTTAACCGTTCCTTAAATTAAAAGGTATACTTTTCTATGTAAACTCGAAAGATTCTGTGTACTTCAGACAAGTTTCATTTACTTCATTCATAAACTTGAACATTGTTGTCAAAGAGAATTATTACTTACTGTACAATAAAACTCTCACCTCATATTACAATCTGGTTAACGTCCACAATAATAAATCAATGTTGAATGCCATTAATTTAATGGTAATCATTTTTAAACGACGCAACCGGTCTAGTATTATATTAGAATATTACTAGAAACTATAATTTACTCAACAACGTCAAAGAAACAATACCTCAGCAAACACAATGTTACTTAGACACATTTGATAAAAATTTCTAAAGCAGAATTAAAATGCAAAGTCAACCCCCGAAAGATTAGTAAAATATATCCGTCCACATCAATAGAAATCGTTAATTATCAACATCATTAAAAATCGTCGTCTTATAAAAGAACAATTTCTCGAAGGAAACATTGTTCGTCCGCGTTTACGAATGCCGGAAATCGCGTCGGCACGAAGCAAAGCTTAAACAACTCGGAACGAACGAAATTCATAAATAAAAATCCGAGACGCGCGAGCTCCGGCGGAATACAATAAGCCATTATTAAATCGGATGCTTGAAATCCGTGGTTGACAAAGACATTCTCTAACTCTTATCTCGATTGTCCTCGTTTTATCAATCGCTGCGTGACGGGATAACTTCCCAGCGAGGATGCCTTCGTGTCTCTGCAGCATCCCCAGCTCGGTGTCTCGGCAGCGAAGAATGTTGGAACTTCAATTAAAAAGAAATACCAGAAATATTATCGGTTCGATTCGCGAAAGTCGAGTGATCGCGCGATCTCTGTAATGCCCGCCAATCAGAGAGGCGAACGGTCAAACGAATTCCAAGCATCGCGATTACTCGAGAGAAAGGCGTTCATCGTCTTTCTGAAACCCAAAACCAACTATCCGATAGGTTTAACTAATAAATTTAGATTCGAGACTGTTATTAACAATTGGACTATTATCTTACAAGATATGATCGTACAACATATTCAGATGCGAAACTCCGTTTTTTATGAAACTTATGGAAGCTTATAGCTTTGTTGTTTAAACAAAAAGCTTTTGTTAACATTTTCTTGCGCGACTACATTTCCCATTGAAAAACACATAATTTAAAAAAAGATTCAAATTTTTTCGACCTCTGGTTTCAAAAACACCCCAAATTTGAGGGCTGTTTTCACCCCTTTAAAGTGGATGGTTGTAGATAAAAAAGAAACACGTGCGAAATATTTTTTAAAGAACTATAAGCTCTCATAAGTTTCATCAAAATCGGATTTTTGCATCTGAATATGTTCCTGTGTTAGTATATTGGCGTCGGCAGGAAGAAACAGCAAAATTTGAGAACCACCCCTTAACTTAAAAGGTAGCAAACGTATCCACGAAGTTGGAATCCTGCAAAGAGTTCCTATAGGCTAGAACCATCAGATGCAATGTCAAGACATTTGTTAATAGCTGAAGTATCACTCTGGTTGTATAAAATCGAGGTTAAAGAAGAGGAAACTGAGGAAACTACCCCTAACATGTATTGCAAGTGTGTTTTATTGTTGTAAGAAGTCTAGACAAATTACCTAATGGGTACTACCAGTAATTGGAGTGTCAATAGAGTTACTAACTGTCGAATAATCATTCATAGTTTATAGAATCAAGGTAAAAGAAGAGAAATGAGGAAATGACACTTAACAAGGGTGGCAAACGTGTCTAATTATCCTAGAAACTATTAAAAGATCACTTAGATTTTACAGTAATCAAGAAAAGGAAGAGGAATGAAACACCAACCCTTAACAGTGATGACAAACATATCAAATCTTCCCTAAATTTCTAAAAAAACCTTTTTATAGTAAATATTATAGTAATATTTATAGTAATAGATTTATAAATTTATAGATCTATAAATTTTATAGTAATAGAATCTAGTAAAGGGAGGAGGGAGGGTGAAAAATTCATCCCCTAATAAGGCTAATAAATATTTTTAACATTTCTGGGCTCCTAAACAAACATTTAATAAATGTTCTCGACAATTTCATTATCGAAGTTATTATAAACCACTGAAATGTCATCCAGACTTTACAACAACGAAGACAAGGAAGAGTAATGATAAACCAACCCTTAACAAGGGTGGCAAATGCAGCCTATTATTCCTGAAATTCTAAGACATTTTAACAATTGTTACCTTAGTTTAAAAATTAGGGTAGTTGCTAATCATTAGAAACTCAGCTAAGCTTTGTAAAATCTAGAAGAAGAAAGAGGAAGGGTGAAAAATTTATTCCCCAACAAAACAAATATTTTAAATATTTCTAAGACTCTAACGAAACCAATTGACAATTGTTACTAACAATTTACGAATGTCAAGGCAGTTATCGTCCAGTGGACAGCCATTAGGCGAACATAGTATCGAAGAGGGAGAAAATAAACGAGGAATTTGAACGTTGAAACTCTTGAAACGTTATCAAGAAATAAAACTCGACATCCCTTTATCGTCGTTTGTTGCGAAACGCCGGCGGTCCGCCGATTATAAACATCAATTATACACTCGGTAATTCCTCGTATTAGCATAATTCGCGGGCAGGAAAAAGAGAATTTATGCCGACCACCCAGTAGCGAGCGGACGTTCTTCCTCGTGGGCCATTCGCGCGACTCGAGAGGGCGGCGATCGTTAAAAACGCTTAAACGGGAAGATTACACGATTTAAGGATGCAAATTACGGTGTCACCACGTGTAGCGGTCTCCGATGTATGACCTGTCACACGGGCCCAACCCTTTTTCTGCAATCTGCATAATCGTTTCGTTAGTCTGTCGTTGATCGTAGGTGGTGCACGGAACCGGATGGAACAGGTGACGAAGAGATCGATTTCCTGCGGTCGACGTTAAGGGTGCGATAATTGCCGTTCTTGGGTTGGTTCTTCCGTCTCTACGTCTGCTCGGCGGCGGAACCTGGGTTCATCTTGACCCAGAATATCGGAATTGTCGATTACTCAATAAATTCATGGTGATTCAATTAAACGAACAGCTCTTCTATCAGAGACAATAGGAAATCTAACGTGTCTACAAAAAGTACCATCAATGATATCTTTGAAAAATTGATATATTTATGTTAAACCTAAATATAAAATGAGTATAAAAATTGACTGGTGTGTAATGTTTAATTTAAATGACAGTATTTAATTTATTTGAATTTTTGAACAATATATATTTGAATGCATGATTGAATTAATTTCTATGAAGGCAATTTTCCAACTTCGATACTTGTAAAATTAAAAACATAAAACAGGTCATTTAATAAAATGGTCCGAAACATTATCAATGATGAAGTTGAAGTTGAAGTAAGAATAGTCCGACAGCCGATGATTAATTTTTACCTCATTTGATAATAGATTGAAAATATTGAAATTATGCAAGATTTTTGTGAAAGTTTTGGCATACATTCATTTAGGAAAAATAAATTACATGAATTTTTTTCTGAGAAAATATTGATAGTAGATTAAAAACGTGAACATTATTATCAATAGCTATACTTGTTAAATAATCCTTTTAGGGTGTCAAGAATGCTTAGAGATCTTCGTAACCCTTGTCAGTCCCTTCGGAATCTTTAATTGTTACCTTATTCGATTGCAAACTGCTCAGAGAGGAGACTTCGATTACGTAATAATAAATACTTGAATACATTTTCACTCTTTCTAAATATCATCATAAATAAGCGTTTGCAATAACAAAATTGGTCTTCGAATGCGAAATTCAGTAGCATAAGAATATCGTAGACCACATAATTTTTTTAAACAATATCTAACCCCCTGCACTATGATTGAATTTTATGCTTGCAGTGACTAAATTTTCTTTGCCTCCATAATTTTTCAGCAGAAGAAGAAAATTTGCAGCTAGCATGTGCATAGATATTTTCCAACAACGATTCAATACACCTTAATTTCGGGTTACGGAAAATTAATGACACACATATTTAGAAGATTCTGTTCGAAATTTCGATCACTGACTATTTGTTACAGTGCAAGGAGTTAACCCCTTTTCTCTCCTTCAACATGAACGATGATCCTCAAAAGAAAATATGTATCGAAAACTTTTATTAAAATTATGCTTCGCATAACTTTCTTCATACTACATACTTTCTACATATTACTGAGAAAGTAACTGTTCTTCCCTTGTAAAAATTACGAGCTTGAACGTATTTAAATTTCGACCAGTTATTGTTATAATATGGGCTCCAATAAAAATGTTGTTAATTCCTATGACTGAGTCTTCATAATTTTAGTAATTTAGTATAGCATTACCGATGCAGCGATCTTTTATGAGTTCTGTTTCCTTATTCCGTAATGATAAGTTATTAGAATGCATTATTTTAGAATAAAACTGTTCTTGTGCAAACGCGTTATCTAGCAACTATACTTTTGTAAAAACTTGTACTTTATGGTTTTGCAGGAAATTTTATGCTCTCTCTCCGTTAATGCTGGTTAAGAAAATATAGTAACGGTTCAAATAATTACATTAATTATTCTAAACCTCAGGAAATGTCAAGTTTTATATTCGGCTCACAGTGAACGTATTGTAATAAATTATAAATATTTATTCGCTGGATATTATATGCACTACCGTATCGAATTAGTACAGAATTATCGGAACGAACACAGAAAACATAGATTCAGTCAAATTTATGCTAATCATTAATAAATCTATTAAGAACATAAAATCCATATTAAAATATGCAGCAAAGGGAAATGTTAAAGTCTACACACTGTTTAATAATTAACGTGTATATAATCAAAATAGAACTTCAAATAATATAATGGAAAAATAATTTTGCACATGCTGATGAATACTAAATATTTCAATTGATCGTAAGTTGCAAACATCCGTAAATATTAATCACTTAACACTTTGACTGCCATGTCACCCATATATGGGTGACAGAATTATTTGTCCATGTTTAAAAATTAATTAGTACACTAATATATTCGTTGCACTCAATTTAGTTCATACCTGGAGACTACAAGAAGGTTGAAGGATAACTATGTGTCAGACATTTTAAGTTTTCAATTGTAGCTTCATTAAATAAATTGCTTTGATTTTGTGGAATTTTTTAGGTTGTTGGTTGGGCAGTTAAAGTGTTAAAGTATCCACAGCTTCTCCTTACTAAACATTATAAATTGCAAAATTAGAAAAAAATATGTAAGAGCATCATTGTATCATTTTTGGGTAGAATTATTAAAAACAAAAATATATTTCTATTCTGTTTCTGGTTCTGTTAATTGAACCTCAAAAATTATTATTTTATTTTAATATTTACGATTTAATGTTTGATAGATTCCCATGAGCAATGCAAACAAGCGAGAAAAGAAATCGTTCGAAAAGTCGCGTAATCGATGCAATTTTCGAAGTGTACACGTTGCAGTTGTCGAATTTGATTATCGATTTGATTTCCTGCAGTGTAGCCCTTCGGTGATTGGTACGATCAGCAGTGTTTTACGTTGCTTTTTGCACCGGTCGAATCTGACCGTTGAAATCAATTTACGATAATCATTTTTTCCGACAGAGCTGCCCGTTCGGATTAATTTATGGTAATATCGTGTTCCCGATCGATTTTCTTCTGTACCCCCTCGCGTCGTCATTAAAATCGATTTCTTTTTGCGACGGCGAACGAATCGGCGAGCCGACGAAGACCAGGGTAATGATGTTTTACGGCTCCTTCGATGATGAACGATTGTTTCGTCATTTATAGACTACCTCGTCGACGACGTTAATATTGTCTTAACGTATTCCAAATTGAAAACCGTGTTTAATAAAACATGAACGTATCGTGAACGTCTTCGAAATTCGGAGATTGAACTTTAGGAGAAAAACTGGGTCAAAATGGCGCTTTCGCAAATTCTGAATTTACGATTATTGAGATTTTAAAGTTGCATCGATAAGAAATTATTCAACGAATTTATTTCTTTTGGTGTATATTATTTAAAAAATAGTTAAGAATAATGACAGACGCATTCTCGTTATTTTTATAGAATTAAATAGTGGTGGCCTGTGAACTCAGTGATGAGTAGTCATTCCATAATTTAAATAAAATACTATTTTAACCATTTGTCAAATTATAAAATTAAAAATTTAATAAATATAAATATTGTATGTGTCTTTTTGGGCGAAATAAAATTCTATTCTTTTGTAATCAATATTTAAGCAGTGAAGTAGGTGTAGTTATAAGTAGTTATAGTATAAAAACTTTAGTTACAGATTTACAGAGTTAACCATTTAATTAAATGGTAAGTGGTTAAATTTTCAGTACCATTCCTGCAAATAAAATATTTCTATTATAATAATCTAAACCACAATATTTATATTTTGGTAATCTAAGGCATAAAATAAATTTTTTAATTAAAAATGAATAAATTTAAACTTAAAAATTTTTAATTTCAAATATTTATAAAGAAGCCCATTTTCTCAGAAAGAAGGCGTCAAATAAAAAAGATATGTTGCATATTTTCGATTTATTTCTCACGTGGAAACACGAGTTCAATTAAAACACTATCTCGAGTGTACTCCAAATAAAATAGTACTTTAAACACAATTTCAAAAGCATTTTTTAACAAACAAAATATTTTATGACTCTGAGTGACTCTAAGGCGCCAGTCAAGATTTCCCTGTCATTATTCAAAACTATTTTTATATTATTAAGCTCCACATTTTATAAATTGCTAGAAATTCAATTCTACTAGCAAACAGGTTCAATATCACATGGAGGATACAGAAAAGATTGCAAGAATAAAAATATTCAAGGTTCAAATAAATCTGTCGATTTTAGAATTCTTATTGCTTCGAGTGTAAGGGGTAAAAAGTACAGCACAATATCAAATAAAACTATTGCAATTTAATCTACAAACTTAATATATAATTTATAACTATTTACAATTTAAACTAATATTAGGTTGTTCAGAAAGTAATTTCGTTTCTTTATGAAAATGAAAGACGATTTTCTTAACACTAAACCTACCATAAGTGGTCAAATGACCCTTTTTAGATTTTCTGTTTTATAAATAGTGGAATTATATATATTTGGTCAATCTATTGGTCTAGGTTTTTCTTTTGGCCAATCTTTACTTTCAGACTGCTTTCATGAACATCCTATATTTAATTTGTTATTTTAACACTAGATCTACTATAAGTGTTTAAATGACCCTTCCTAGTTTTTCTATTTCACAAGCACTGAAGTTATAAAATTGTCTTCACAGAAATCGATTCGACAGATCCTTTATTCCAATATACGTTGCAATAAAAATTGCATAAAATTCAAACAAATTAATTCTTATCATTTTTATAAGCTAATGAACACGATTGTAATGCTCGGTAAGTTTAATGTTAAAGTGAAATAAAAACAAAATTACTTTCCGAACAACCTAATATTTTACCAATCTCCGTACTAACTTCTCGAAAAGAAGATTAACTTCGTATTTTCCCAGCGAGCCGCCATCGCTCGAATCCCTGATAAACCGCCTCGATCAACGTTTCCCCACCTGATCGTCTACAAAGTAATTTTTCCAACATCTTCGAAAAAACAGGTATCCCTTACGGTCTACCAATCAGCGATCCGATCGGGCCGCGGGTTACAAATGGCGCGTCACCCGGCAGCCGTTAATTAATCACGCGAATGGCAAGGTTTCCCTCGCGTTAAAGCATCGGCAGTGGCACGCCGCGCAGGTTTCTCATTATCCCTTGCCCTTCGAATTCGCCCAACGGTCTCTCGCGGAAGGTATTCCAGAAAAAAAGGGCTGGTAGCCCGTGAATTCAATTACGCCGCCGGGCGGACGAGCTGTTCGCGATCGTCAATTACATCAGTCACGTGACGACAACGCGTCCCTTCTCCCTTACAGCCGAGTATCTTCCTTTCTTCCCCCCGTTCCTCCCTCCGATCTCTCCCTTCACCCGTTCCCTTCCCCTTTCCTCCCCGCCCTTACGGGGGCATCCTTACGAGATCCTTTTTCACATAATTCCAATTATCTACGCCGGGGCCGTTCACTGGCGCTCGCGCATTAATTAGCGGAAGCTTCCCCCGTGTGGACGGCAAAAAACTTTTTCGTAAGAAGTCCACCGACGTTTTGTCGAGCCCTCCGGATAACATACGAGTGGATCGTTCACTTTTCTCTTTTCTGCCCGGAGCCCCGGGGCTTTTTTTCTGTACGACGAGAAACCGGGGGACTGATTCTCACCCCGTCGAAAAGCGAACAGGTTTCATTTCGGGAGACCGCGATACGAGAAAAAGGGGTCCCTGCGGTTTCGGTTCGTTAATTTCGTGATACGTCCGCGTTAATTGTGGGTAGCGAGCTGTCTAATAGAAATAATATGGTAATTTTAGAGGGGGGGGGGAGAAGGGTCGGTGGAAAAAGCGCGCGGCAGATACCGACGGGGGTTGTTTATTCTGCCGAGTAAATATTGGCGCGAGGGGTGGTTGAGCAAACGTTCACGGAGATGCTAATTGACTGGAAGGAAACTGTTGCCGGCGAAACGCGTGGGGATGCTGTGATTCGGTACAATGGAAAGACGATGGGAAAAGTTCGGTATACTTCGCTGTCCAAGGGGTGAGAAACGTCTTCGAACGGTTGCGGATGCGAGAGAAATTTGACATTTTCTTTTGTAAGCTGTACGAACGTGTTTGTTCGAAATGTCAACCACGCACGACGTACACTCCGGGACAAAAAGGTAGCGCACTTTAAAATTAACGTAATTTTTATTTATTTAACATTGCAACCAAATACCTCTATGAACATACACGAATGAAATTGTATTAAATTTCGCCAGTCTATACAATTTTATTTAAGAGAAAAAGAACTTTAAGGCAATATAGTGGGACAAAATGATAGTACATTTAACTTAAAATTATGTATAACAATAAACCAACGAATGATATTTAATGCTTAATATCTTGTGGCTCCTCTTTTACATTTAATAACAGCCATCATTTTCGTTGCAATGATTTATAGAGTTTTTTTAATAGATTTTTGCTTTAATTGCTCCCACTTGTCTTGAACACACATTTTTTGAACAAATATACAACACGAAATAATATCACGGACTTTATGAACTATGTTTCGAAGTTGATAGTCGCGATTCGCGAGCTTCAGTGTAACTATGAAGGGCCTTTAAAAATTGCCACTCCATTTAAAACAATTTTTACATAATTATATTTGTATTGCAGAAACTATTACAAATTTAAATTGTCGTAAGGACGAGCAATAGTAAAAAGTTTCATACGCATAAAAGGAAATAAATCATGTAGAACGTAAATATTTTAAGCTCGAAGAAATTCCTTGGTTTCGGAATTAATGCAGCTTCGAGTTCCAAGGGTTAATAAATT